>ML363975.1:0-24932 GCA_005239505.1 Nicotiana paniculata | reverse complement strand
TGTAACGCCTCATTAATGTCATAATTAGTCATTAATGAGTAACCATATCAAGAGTTGTACGTTCTAGGAATCTCCTATATAAGGTAGGGGAATACAGCTTGTAAAGGCATCTGATTCTCGAAGATAATTGAGTTCACTTTTCTATATTTCGGCTATATTGTCTGTTATTCATTTTTCTCTATTTCCTTGATTATCAGTAACCTGTGTTCATCCTAAAAATAGCTTTAGTCAAAGGGTCTAATTCCTTGGTTAAACAACAGCCTTTGATTGATGAGTTGAAGTTATTGTGGCATCAAGGCATGGAAACATATGATGTATCAACTAAGCAAAATTTCAGATTGCGTGCTGCTTTGATGTGGACTATAAATGATTTTCCTGCTTATGGAATGATGTTCGGGTGGTCGACTTCCATAAAGTTAGCTTGCCCGACTTGTATGGAAGATAAAAAATCTCACCTTGAAACATAGAGGTAAGAACACATGGTTTGACTGCCACCGCCGCTTCTTGCCAATGGATCATGAGTTTAGGAGAAATACTAGTGCATTTATGAAGAACAACATAGATTATGATGAGCCACCATTCGTCTTGTCTCCAGAAGAGATTTGGAACAGAGTTAGGGATCTACCTAAGGTAACAGGGTACCCTTTGGCTAAGGAGAAAAAATATTTTTTACCTAGATCAACTCAGCTTCCTCTACCTACACCAAATATGAGCCCTCCTCCTATGCCTCCTCGTCCTTCCATGCCAGCTTCACAGTCATCTGACTTTTTCAAAGTCCCTCCCCCATCTAGCTCACTTCATTAGTATTCCATGCCTTCTCATGATGGATCATCATCGACCACCATTAATTTTATACCCACGCCTTATTTTCCAGCTCCTTCCCCGCGTGATCCTGCTAGTCAGTTCGGTGGCTCACCATTGATTGCATCTCCGAGCCATCATAGTAGGCAGCATGGTGGTTCATCTTTTGTGCCACATACATCTCCCACTCAATTATCATCTCCAACATCATCCACTCCAAGTATATATAACTTGGATATTAGAGGCTCTCACGTAGCTGCATCCCCATCTATCATTACTTCTACAGTTGTTGGTACCGTGAGACAGTGTGCTGGAGGGACTGTACAATACGATCATCTTCATCGGCTGGTTATCGTTCCCCATGGCGACGAGTGAGTTTTCCTTCAATTTCCTTTTAAAATATTTCAATAAAATTTTGCATATAAGGAATTTAGTGACATGTTATATGTTAAATTATATGCAGGTTTTTGCCATCCTATCAGGCCACGTATATAGTGATAGAATCTATGAAGCCATTTTTTTATGAGCAATGGAACTCTTGGAGACAGATACCGCACCAGATCAGAATGAATATGTGGCAACAATTTAAGGTAATAAATTAATTTTTATTAACACTTATCCTCATTCTTCTAATATTATTTATTCAATTTTGCAGGTTAGGTGTGTGTGACAGCCTACACTTGAAAATCTGGTGAATGAAAACTTTGAGAAGAAAGCACAAAAGAGGATAACAGATTCACATCATGTTGCTAGGAAAGGTGGCAACAGGCCTGATTGGATATGTGAAAATGTCTGGAGTCATCTCTTGGTGAAGTGGAACACCCCTGAGTGGAAGAAGAAGAGTGAACATACAAAGTTAAACAGGGCTTCTATTAAGGGTGGAGCATTGTATACTGGAGGTTTTGTTAGTTTTGCAGCCCATCGTTTGAGAATGATAATTTCATTACAAAATATTCGTAATTTTATACATATACATATATATCTCTAATTGCTTCTTAATTTTCAGGAAAAAGATCGCGGGGAAGATGTGCCTTATGCTGAGGTCTTTGCGGAGACCCACAAGAAAAAGAAGAAGGATGGCACACGAGAAGGATTGGTCGAATCACGTGCTTCAGAGACATTTGTTTGATACCAACACCAACACTATATTATTTTTCCTCCTGGTTTATTTTATTTATATAACATGTATTATGTTTATTTCAGGACAAGTATCATATTGATCTTGATGCATGGCAACAAACTCAGCCTGAAGGAACTCAGTCGGCCCGGAGGATATGACTGCAATTTGGACACGGGCGGCTGGTGGCGTGAATAAAGGTATAAATATTATGTAATTAGCTATTTTGGTATTAGTTTGAAAGTTGTTTGTTTGTTTTCCTACTTCTTTAACGTTCTTTTCTTTATTTCTCGTGAAAATAATAAATAAAGGCCGAGTCTACGGAATTGGAGTACAACCATCCTCCAATCGTCCACCAGCACCATTATTCACTGGGGCATCAGTTTCCCAAGAAGACATGGAAGCTATGCGTCAAAAAGTGGATCAAATATCGCAAGAATTTCAAGCAACTTAGGCTTTGATCAAAAAATTGTTAAGAAAGAAAAGCAAGAAAGGAGCTGCAATGGATTCTGAAGAGGAGGAGGAGACTGATTCGGAATAGACTATTTGAATGTTTTAGTTGAAGTTAGAGAGATGTGTAATTTATGTTTTTTGATAGTTGGTATTCTTATTAGTTGGTTGAATTGATATGAATATTACTATTCGTTTTATAGTAAATTTGATTTGGATTGTTATATTAGATTTTGGATTGTTATATTAGGTTTTTGTTTGGTTGTCTGTTTTATTTGGCAGGCGGTGTAATTAAAAAAACAGCAGAATTCTGCTTAATAATGCCCATATTTGCGACTGAATCAGTCGCAAATTTCACCAGGAATTACCCAGATTTGCGACTGATGCAATCGCCAACTTGAAAATTTCTAACAAAATTCAATTAAATTTTGCGACTGAATCAGTCGCAAATGGAGAAATATCGATATTTTAATTAATTAATAATCAACATTTACGATCGCTCCAGTCGGAAAATTAATTAAAAATTAATTTTATTTTTTAGTTTCCGACGTAATCAATTGCAACCCTTAATTTATATTTATTTTTTTAATTCAAGTTAGCGACTGAATCGGTTGCTAAATTTGCGACTGATTCGGTCGCAAATGACCTAATTTCAAATGTTCCCACATTTTTCAATTTGCGACTGAATTCGTCGCAAATTTTCGATTGATTCCATAGCAAATATTTTGCGACGACGTGTTTTCCGACTAACACTTTTCAATCAAAAATTCGTCGGAAAAACACGATTTCTGACCGACTTCTGACTGATTTGACGGTCGCAAATTTGCTATTTTTTAGTAGTGAACTTTGCCAAAATATCTTAGAAATAATTATTTTTTTATTTGGTATGTTATATTTGACCATAACAAAAGAAGAAGAAAAATCTTACTTAGTAATTATACAATTCATAAAAAAAACAACACATATTAATTAAAGCTTGATAAGAGCTAAGGAGGTTGGGTTATAGCCCAAATTTAGCTCATCTTAGTCCAAATAACTTATCATTTGACCCGTCCAAACTTAATTATTGGCTCAACCTATTTTAACCCGTTCAAAATCGACCTAGCCCGCCCATTTGAAAACCCATATTAAAAAGTAATGTTAGGGGAAAAGAGAGAACCAAGGAGTAAGGTTAGGTATCAAGTTTAGTAGTAAAAATATAATGAACTATCATGATGATTCCAAATGGCAACGCAATGGAAATTTGTTACAAGAATGTCAACATCACCACCCAATGTTTTGTACGTGGAACGGTTTGGCATAAGCCATAGAAGTCCATGATCTTGCAGCCCTAAGTAAAAAATAATAGCAGTAATTGATATAGGTCAAAACTCAAAACCTAATTTATGATATTATTGCTGTCCAGATATATTGTCATGTGCATGATGCACATTTGAGAATTACACTTTTTACTTCTACACAATAATCAGACGACTGGAAGTTATAATAAAGTAATTATAGATTTAATATAATTCAATCAACTCCAACGGGCTATTCATCATCTTTTATATATTATATATCTTGCAATATAATTTGAGAAAATTTATTGCTATCACCAGTAAATAAAACTAACACGCATAGCAACATAGGAAAACATAGGATGTTATAAGCATGTTCCAAGCTAAGATTGGAAATAGGATTAGGTGTGACTGAAGAATTAGGAGTATGAGTGGTGATAAATCTATTTTATCATAAAAACTAATAATTTTTTACAGCTACTAATTAACCAGTTATTTAATACCAGAAACCTAATTGACATTGACTTCAAACTTTAACTTTACGTTGAGAAATGGATTATATGGTAAACAAGAATTGTTCTGAAACTACTCATTTTATCATCTGCAAATTCATGAAGTCAGAAATTTCTATACAAGTACCAGTAATACTAAACATGATTTTGTTGTTTGAAAAAGTTATTATTAAATCCCCACCAGTTTTTAGGTACTTTGTAGCAACCGACTGAAGTACATTGGATTAATAGTTCTGTTTTACATATAATCTAAAGGTTTCACACACTTTTTGTCCTAAGTTATAGAATAACATCTTTTCTATTATAGAATGTTGAAAATGTTTGGCAGTATTGCAATGATAATATAATACTACATATACAGTCAGTGTCTGCATCACTCCCTATGGTGCGACCATTCTTTTCGGATCCTGCGTGGATGCATGATATTTCGCTCATCGGGTTACCCTTAATTTCACTTTATATTCAATTGAAAAAGGGCTTAACCATAATCCATACTTATATTAAATCAAATAACTTAATCAGAATGTTAATTTAAAGAATACATATAACTTGATGACAGTTAATATATATAAAATACTCTACTTTTGGCATTCATTTAGATGATATGTGTTTTTTCAAAGGCATTCTCCTTTAGTTAGGGCCCCTATTTGTAATTTCTTAAGAGTAAAACCAAGTGTACCGGTGACTACTGAAGTCGTGGCACTGTGTTCTAGAATAAAAATATAAATTAAATCATATTGGGTTTGCTGTCTTAGATATTGGTCAAATCAACCCTTATAAGGTGAAATGAGATGGTTGAATGGGATGAGAAATTTTCTATACCATATCCAATTTAAATCACGTAAATATGTCTGGTCAAAGCAACGAAATAGAAGTAAAAGCGAACAATGTTGCACACGCAATTAGGACGAGAAAAAGTAAGCCAAATATAGACAAATCATGACACAAGCCTCACTTATTGTCCTTAAGAGTCTTGTTTCTGCTGGAACAAAAATGGACTGACGCAAATAAATGCCAGGAAATCAGAGCAACAAAAGAAAAAAAAGCCATTCACAAATTGAAAATCT
This sequence comes from Nicotiana paniculata, assembly GCA_005239505.1. Lineage (NCBI taxonomy): Eukaryota > Viridiplantae > Streptophyta > Magnoliopsida > Solanales > Solanaceae > Nicotiana > Nicotiana paniculata. The sequence continues at coordinate 19,708 of ML363975.1, read as the reverse complement.
TAACATAAACAGACCTTAATTATTTCACCGAATATTTATTTATTTTTTCCACCTTTCTTGATCCAATATTATAAATTTTACTTCCGTAAACCAATGCGCATTTGAGTCATCTTCTTAAGAAAGTTCTTTTCTTATATGCATGCATCTCGTAAAAGTTGCCAGAAAAGAAGGGTGAGTGATGAATGTCTCCTTTGGCTTTTGCCATGGCAGCTCTCCCTAAGTTTACACTAAATAAATTACAGAAACGTTTTAAAAAATCCTAGATTCATGTGCAAACTTCCAAGAGTAATTAATGCAGGAAACCTGCCAAACTGAACGAACAGTTGGCATCAATCTTTTCTTGATTCTTCATATTTTACAACTAATTAATCACTTATCAATTCTGCATAATGACATTCCATCCATGATTAAATAATCACAACAACTACCCTTTAGGGACCTTATTTTTATGGGAACTGCAATTTTCTTGAAATAATATTAGTCAAACGTAAGCACAAAATTCAATAATTTTAACCGCATAGGTTAGGAAAGTTGTTAATATACATACCTTATGCAAATGAGCATCTAAAGCAAGCTTAGTGTTATGAGATTTACAGCCTAATTTCGTTTCCCATAGTATGTGAAAAAAGAAACTGTACTAATGTTACTCTCTCCGATCCGCAATAAGTGATCAATTTGTTTTGGGCATACTTATTAAGAAAATATAAAATTCTAAATAAAAATAGTTAGTAAGACTAAATTATCTTTAATTAAATATTGCAACATAGTTAGTGTGAGGAGTAAAAATCTTTTTAGTGATATGCACATAACGATAATTTTGAAATATAAATTAAATTTTTTCTTAATTATATAAATGAACACTTACTTTCAACAAAAATAAAAAGGTAGTAATACAGTAACAGATGATCTGTAAACCACAGAAAAATATTACTGTACGTATTTATTATTTGTGGCCCCAGAGTACTGTTAGGCAATTAGTAAATTTCAGATTCTTCTCATTCTTTACCTACTTATTTTTTCAAGTTGTTTCGCTATAATTAATGGTATCATCGTCCAGAGCAACCAACACTGCTATAGAACAATACATGTACACAAGAACTAAATCTACTCATTGACTCCTCATATTATTCTAACACACCAAAGACCAAATTATTCACTTCTTGAGTCCCAATCTGAATAAAACTCTGAATTTATTACTAAAATCAGCATCCAAAAAAGTTGTCTAGAACAGGAAAAAAACAGAAAAAGATAGAGATGAGATACCATCACTTTGACTAGACTAAAGAAATATATGTATACATACGTAGAAAGTAAGTGGAGAAAAATCAAGTCGAAACACACCCAATTTACTCAGTACTCCATAAATCCCAAATAGAATACTAAAAATAAATTAAAAAAGTTCATCCTACCAGAAACAAGAAGATGAACAGCCAGTAGTATAACAATTATTACTGGAATAGTGAAGTCGGCGAAAAACCCTTCTTCTTCTATAGCCAAAGATGCCATATTTGAGCCTCAACCAAACCAATTTTCTGATTTTTCTTGCTGATTTGAGCTTTACCCATATCACCCTTTTCACTCTAAAGAAAGAATTCTTCATCTTCTCAGTAACACTCTGCTTCCTGCTGAATTGATAGCTTCTCAAAAAAAGCTGCCTCTTTTCTAAATCAGTGTATCCTGTTTCTGTTCTGAACATATTTACTGCCCCATAAGATATCTGTTTTACAACCATATTGTCCATAGAATACGTATATAGATATACTGATCTTCTCTCTCTCTCTATATATATATGTATGTTGAGAGAGAAAGTATGAGAGAGTTTAATTTTGCAGTGGGAGAAAGAATTAGAGGGTAGTGGTATACAATGGTCGTGATATATAGGTGAAGAGAGAGGGTTAGTTGGAGTCTGAATGCTCTCTATGTTTTAGGTCATGCTCTGTATTAATTTAATGTCATCGTGGGGATGTGCTTACATTTTAAATGTAATAGTACGTGATTGAATTTTTAACAAGGGTCTTTTCTTTTTAAATAATGGTGCTATATTTTGACTCGGCTTAGAATCTCCACAAAAATTCGATTTCATTTCTGCTTTACCTCTTATTAAGTGTATGGTAATAATATTTATTAAAATTTAGACAAATAAAAAAGAACGTTTTGTTTTTTTTATTTGATTTTGATCTCTAGTCTTACATGATTTTCGACCATTTCATTACCCTTTAAGTTGTGCCTTAGGTGCTACACAAGGAAAATTTTGATCAAATTAGTCTTCTTTTTCCCTTTTTTTTGGTATTTATTACTATATTTTTGCCTCCTGTTTTTAAGTGGTCACGTGAATTTGTGGGTATCGTGAGAAATTAGAGCAAATTTTGGAGAGAGAGTCACGTGACTTGAAAGGGGTTGTTTTTGTAAGTTTTTGCATGCTTGGTAAACTGAGCAGTTAGGATCTGGTTTTTCTATTTGAGACGTGGGATAACTCGCCCACGTCAGTTATTTTTCACTTCTTGATTTTGCTTTTTCTTCTTTTTCCTTTTCAATACTTTTTGGAATTTTTTTCATAAATTTTGAGTATATATTTAATATTTTCCTTGTTTTGATTTATTGCAAGAGTAATGTAAGCATGATAGGATCTTCTCCCATTTAATTTTCTTCATTCATCATTTATTCAAGCATGCAATTTGAGGACGTCACACGATTTTTCTAGTATTTATATTTCTTAGACAATAAATGGTCTACTCTTTCAAATTAAGTCTCTAGTTTCCTTTTTTATCTGATATTATATTTAAACTTTGTTTTTTGTGGATAAATTCTTTTTCTTCGATTTAGGAACGGATAAATATATCGTGTTATTTATTTTCAATAACTCGAAGTACTTATGCCAGCAAATTAAGATCTCCCTTCGTATTATAATAAGAGGAAAGTGCATAGTTAGCCAGTAATAAAATATGTATTTATTTTTAAGCTAATATTTAAAATATTTTTAATTTTTAACTATTGCTTTAATAAATTTTTAACTGCCCAGACGAAAATACCTTTCTGCACATAAAGTTCAGGACCAAGTGTCCTTAACTTATGAGCTTGTTACTGTAAATTCAGGACTAGTTGTCCTTAATTTATGAGCTTGTAAGTCTAAGTTTAGGACTACATGTTCTTAACTTTTGAACTTGTAACTCTAAGTTCAGGACTACATGTCCTTAACTTTTGAACTTGGAACTCGAAGTTCAGGACTACATGTCTTTAATTTTTGTGTTTGTAACTCTAAGTTAAGGACTATCTGACCTTAATTCATGTGCTTGTAACTCTAAGTTAAGGACCAAGTGTCCTTAATTTTAGAACTTCCAACTCTAACTTCAGGATCAAGTGTCCTTAAATTATGAGCTTGTTACTGTAAGTTTAGGACTAGCTGTCCTTAATTTATGAGCTTTTAAGTCTAAGTTAAGGACTACTTGTCCTTAGTTTTTGAGCTTGTAACTCTAAGTTTAAGACTACTTGTCCTTAACTTTTGAACTTGTAACTCTAAGTTCAGGACTAGATTATGACTTGAGTGTAAAACAGCTTCCTTTGATATCTAATTCAGAAGATTATAAAGCAAATTATATACACTAAAGTCTCAAGATTTGGTCAAATATCCACCGGGAGAAAATATGTCGTTCTTAATATGTCTTCTTAATCTTTTGTTAAATATTATGGTAGCATATCGTGTTGATGTGTCAATTCGTAATATCTTATTTTCCAATCCCAGCTTGGGGAATCTATAATTGCTTGACTGCAGAGTATTTATGTCGACTTGTTAAACTCTCCTGCCGAGCTGGCGAAGAGATAAAAGAAAGGATAACATCGTCTTTTCATATTAATTTTAATAGACTAGTGGTTATTTTTGATCAATATTAAAAATATTGGATAAAAAGTGATTATCCCACGCAATTTTTACTTATAATAATGCAAATCCAATAAAAATAGTACATCGGCTATCATATTTGCTCGAGTGTTGATATAAAAGATAAGATACACTAATATAATCGATGAAAGATTGCCCTAATTATTTGCGCTAAAGACGTTAAAGAATTAAACAGGAAATGAATTTTACTAGGTTAGAATAAATCGTAATTAAATTTATGATACTAGTTTTTACCAGATAACCAAATTGTACTTACAAAGCTCAAGCACTACATGCAGAATTCCAGACATAAAGCTCCCAGACTATATCAAATACGATAAAGCTTAACAAAGTTTATCTCAAATAATTAGTGGCATAAAGTATAAACCAAACCACATAATTGCATCCATGCAGAGGGGAGCAGGATTTAAATTATGTGGGTTCCATTTGAAATGTTTTTAGTATTGAATTCATTATATTTTTAAAGTTATGGGTTCATATTTACTATATTTACAATTTTAATGAATTTTACATATAAATTTTTACTCCGCGTTGAAAGTTATAGGTTCAGTTGAATACGTGGTTCGAACACTACATACGCTTCTGTATAAATGTCTATTATCAAGTCAATTGTGAATTACATAGTCATAGAGCTTGAGATAATCCAATTATGATAAGAAGACGAATCTTAAGGAAGAATCAGAGACAAAGGGATTCCTTAAATCCATTGAACTCCTAAGTTTCTTTCAAAAATAATCTTACATAAAGATAAGGCGGCGCCAGGTAATGTCATTAATTATCTTAATACGAATCACATAGATATTCAAGAAAGACAGGTTGGAAAAATAAAGAAGTCAAACGTTAGCAACGAAAATAAATCACAGAATTCAGATTTTATCATAATAGGTGTAACGAATCCCTTACATTTGTGTTGTGTATATCTTCCAATACAAGTATTTACAGCAAACAAATTACTAACTTGTATACCAAGAATTGCAGGCGCCACTTACCCTAAATTATTGGAGTTAGGGGTATACATGGACCGGGTTAGTTCGGTTTTTATGAAAATCAAACTAAATCAATTATATCGGTTTGGATTGGTTCGCTTTTGTCAGATTTTTCGGGTTTTCGATTTTTTTTGTTACATGAATATTATTCCAATCTTACTTTATTAAAGTTATAGATATAGTTTTGATAAGTGAATATATGTCTAGTAAATATTAAAAAAAATGACAAACATATGATCTATTAAAATATTCTAATGGGAGAATTTTTTTAGTATTACATGATGGTGATTTTCTTAGTCGTCTAATAATAATTTTCGTTAATGTATGCTTTCTAAGTTAACATATAAGAGAATCCCAAATATTTCAATATTTTTTAAAGAATATTCAATATAAAGTCTTAAAAATATATATAAAAAATATATATTTATATGTCGGTTTTGTTCGAAGTTTTTTACTCAATACCAAACCAAGCAAACCAAACCTAGTCGGATTTTTTAATCGATTTGATTTAATTTTTCGGTTTGGTGTGGTTTTTCGGTTCGATTTGAATACGCCTAATTGGAGTACAGCTAAAGACAGAAAAACTATGAAATAATGATTTATCTTCGATTAATTTCTAGTCTCCACCTTTATACTGTAACAAACCGGCATTTATGCATAATAATTATTTTACTATATTAGCTACATGCTGTTCCATTCTCAACTTCCAAGAATATCTTCTTCAATTAAATGTACGTACTTTAATCTAAAATATCCATGATTCTCTTGATGTTCCAAGTCGTGCTTTAAATTAAAAGACATCATATTGGTTCAGAGTTTTGTTGATCCTAAACACTTAATTATTACCATCCACATTGTCCATTAATTTGAAGAATCAAGATTGAGATTAACTTATAGATGGTTACTGTTGAGAGTTTTTCTGCCAAATGGATTTGTATACATACTAATTAATTAACCTAATTGTAATTTAAGAGTGTTGAGATCTCAAGTTGGAGCTTCCTTAAGCGTGAATCACACGATTGTGAATAAAAAGTTAAAAGAGGATATCTTGATGAGTTATTCATTAATATTGCAAAGAGACGACTAATTGAAAAATCAAAAAGTAGGGATAATCATTTAATGATTGAAAGTGTGATTTGTTCTAGTATTAGTTTGTTTGTCAATCTTTTGTTCAACCAAAAAGCAAGGTGATTTTTTGTCCCAAATGTAGAAAAACTCCACACCACAACAATCGAAGATATATAAAATACATTCATAATCTTTTCTCGTGCTAGAGTGGTATCTTCTAACTTACTTTTTTCAGAAAAATATAATATATCTTTGATTTGATGTCCCGTGCGGAACCAAATAAATAAAACAGATAAATCCTCTTGAGACTGAAATTGTTGGTCAAACAAATTAAAGAGAGCGAGGAAAACCGATCACATTTAAAATATGTCTTTTTTTTTCCTTATCTTATTTCACCTTAAAAAACAAATTGTTTCGTGATTTCCCACCTTATAAAATGGCCCATCATATAAAACAAAACTGATGACCAATATTTCTGATATATGACGACTACAAAAACAAAGGGACAACACTTAATTCAGTGTCAAATGTAAACATATAACCCTTGTTATTTGATAACGCGTTGCGAGACCTCCAACAGACGTGTTTGGCTGCACCTACTTACAAACATTAAAATAGCACATAAAAGACGTGGGTAAAACGCGCAAGTATATATTTGATATTATATTAATCATGTTTCTAATGGCCTATGTTTTATTTTAATCATGTTTCTGACGGCATATGTTTTATATTAATCACGTTTCTGAAAAGTTTTTTGTACGCGCCTCACACCTTTCATGTATCAATTAGCGCATGCCTAGCATTAGAAAGAATAAACATTGCAGTATTAAGTTGTTAAACTGGGTCAAGTAAACATTTTAGTCCAACTTCTTTTACTGTTTAGTGAAATTCACACCTTTTTTTAAACAGAATTTGTTAGAATAAGAAAATCTCAAAATTTCACTTTCAAAAAGTCCATCACCCTAACATAAAAGAACCCTTTTAAGTATGGCTTGCGTTGACAACCAGGAGCTAGAGGGTGTTTGGATTGGCTTTTAAATTGATCAAATCATTTTAAACTCTTTTTAGTGTTTTTCAGTGTTTGCTAAAGTTTATAAAATGCTTAAAACAAGCCAAAAGCAATACGCTTGGCAACCCCAACTTATTGCTTTTTGACTTAAAAGCTATTTCTACTAAAAAGCCATTTTTTTTAAGCCAATCCAAACGAACTCCTAATCATTAATACATAAGTTCGCACCACAGATCTAATGACCAAGACCAATACATTTAAGTCAACCAATATAACTAAAAAACAAAAATGTGGATGGATAATATAGCACGCACAACCATCGGCTTTCTGTAAACACAACTTCCAGCAAACTCCAATATCAGGAACGAAAAGGAACCTTCCAGAGAGAGAAAGAATAAAAGTTCCTTGTGTAATATATAGTGAGCTAGAGTTAATCATTCCAGTGCAAACATAACTGAGGTTTTCCCTAATTACACTAAATATGGTGGAAATAGGATCAAACAATAAAAAAGAAATGGCTGAAAACTAGCTTTGCCTACATTTACAAACTAAGTTACAACTCTGAGCTCCATAGCAACACAATCTGGATCGCGTGAGACCGCTAGTGCACATCTAATTCCCCAACAAAAAATAAAGAAAAAAAGAACAATTCACACACCGATGAAAATCCAATGTCATTATCACCTTGTCCCAGAATTGGCTGCAGGTACCTTAGATGGATAATTTGAAATGTCTACATCAATCAGTGATAGGTCATAGGGTGCTGAAACGCTATTTGATGCATCCATAAGCAGCGAGCAATCCATTGCTTCGGATTTCCCTGTTTGGTGTCCAGGATTTTGTGGATTGTTGTTATTAGCAGAGGGAGAGAGACTAGATAATTGTACATCTTCCTGTTTGTTTCCAAATATGTGCTTATTTTTCCTAACAGTATCCATCTCTGGGCCAGTTGGGACGAATGTCCTTGCCCTGTACTTAGTTGCACCCCCCTCTTCACCATCGCCGTGATTATAGAGAACATAATCATGATAAGTAGGAGCGAACTGCATCCATTGTAGAACACAGAATCTGTTAGGACACTCAGTAAAAATACAGCACAAGAGAAAATGAGCAAGTGATTGTCTTACCTGGTGGACTGTGTCATGGTAAAAGTCATTTAGCATAAGGGCATGTCCAAGGCTAGCGGTAAAACCACGAGAAGGACCAATGTTTGCACCAGCATATTCCTTATATGGGAAGGCATAAAGATGAGCAAAAGCTGCAATAAGCATCTCAACACAAATTATAAAATTTTGAAATTCAGCAGCTTCCTCGGTATCTTTAATAAGTCTAGATTTTGCAGCAAGAAACACCAGAACACCCTGGGAACGGAAGTTAAGAACGATTATGAGAACTGACAAATAATTCAATGCAAAAATGTATTTCAAAGAACAAGAGCCAGCCAATTGCTATTATTTCAGTAAAAGCTCTGTTATACAGCATCACATAACAAAAAATAAAGGCAGATAAAGATAAGATAGTCTATCTTTCAGCTAGTTGAACCCCATTAAGAAAACATGACCAATTTAGATATATCAATAAAGCAGCATCACTTCATCAGCAAGCAAACTACCACATCTTAAACTAAAAAGGTAAAAGCTATTAGTTCCTCCCTTTATAACGTTTTTGTTTTTGGTTCACAAGTTGAGCTATTTTTCGTTTTTGGTTCTCCATATCGTTCCAATTTTATCTGATGTCCACACATAGGGCCAACGTTATAAAAAATTATTATTATATTGTTTGTGCTATTAGAATCAATTGGTAATAAAAGCACCAAATTATGCCAGAACTGTGGAAGCACAAAGAGTTCAATAGTGAAAAAAAAATGAAAACTATTTTGCTTACTTAGCACTAAAGGGAGAAATAGGATGTCACTAAGCAAATCAGGTGAGTGATAATATATGATTCCAAATCAAAATTAGGAAAAAAATATACCTGCCAGTATGTAAGGAATACGACAGATTTTATAATGATAAACTTCGGAACTGGATTAAATGGCCGGAGCAAATCTTTGCATGCCACGTAAAACAAAGCCAAGGCATAAAGTGCCATCGAGTATGAGAGAGTATATATAATTGTGAGGTAGAGGTACGATTGCATTGGACTGAAATTTCCATCCTCGTATTTTCCTTTTGCATAAAGTATGATTGTAACTGCCACTAATATGGGCTTGAGAATCACAAACTGCAAACATCCTTGCTTGCACCTTCGAATAAAGCGCCTGCATTTCATGAACATTATCAGAAATACAGTTAACAAAAAATAAACAAGAGACCTGAAGTCAATACATGAAATCAATTAACTACATTGCAACATGGAAACCTACATAGTTGAAATGTAAAACATGGTAAAAGAAATTTGGTCACAGAAATCAAGGGAACCATAAATTCAACAGCACCAAGACTATTCAAAATATCCATTGGAATTTTTTTCAGTCATCTCAAATTCAAGTGAAGAAACACATTGCAACCAATCATATAAACCATCAAATGAGCCTCCTACATAGAAGTGTGAGTAACGTATAAATTTTTAAAAATGGTTTTTGCTGGAGAATCCTCAAAGTAGTTGCTCGTAATTGACAAAATAAAAGCTCTATGCATAACTGCAACTTACCCATCCAACGGAAGTGGAGGAAAGCAGCAAGTCATCAGACACCAATTTGGCTTTAGAACTCGGCCACTCAAACTTAGAACAACAGACCCTGGGCCACCTACCCATGCCAGGCACAGTGATAGAAAATTATATATGACCCAAGCCTCGTATCTGAAATTAAAAGCAAATATTCACAAATTAATGAAAAGATCTCACCATAAGACATGTCTAAACATAAGCATATGAAAGATGCAAACTCATGCAAATCATTCACCAAGTAATCCCTTCGACCTAATATATGTTGCGTCAATTTACTAGCACAGAGATTAAAAAAGAAAAGGCTGAGCTTTTTCCTGCATATTTGAGAGACTTAAACTTAATGATTGATCTTAAGACCAGAAATGTGTACAAGTTAGGTATATTGTTAGAACATGTCAACAACAAAAAAACCATTAAAACAGGTTGTGTTGGGACATTTACATCAGGTCAAGTGTTTGACAAGAATCCTTTTTGTTCGTTTATAGATTTGTAAATTAGTATAGAGAAACGTGTGAGGTGTAAAATCACCTTCAGTATTATTGGATAATGGAATGAAAATTGTCTAAATTATGTCGAATGGATACAGAGGTGCCATACAACAATCCCAACTAATATGGGATTGGGATGCAGTTGCAAATTAACAATTGTCTGCCCTCTAAATCACTAAGAAATTAGTTGTCACTAGCACATATATCACATGAGATATGGCCTCCAATTACTTTTCTCCCATTCCAACACAACCCCTCCTTCCCTTATCTAACTCATCTACATGGCTACTTAACATCTTGCTAAAGACCCTCCATCAAAACAAAACCAACTTCAAATATCTTCATCACTGAGGTTCTCCATTGAATTTCTGACTTCTTCCACCCACGCCGCCGATATTTCCCATGTCGGAACCATGTATATACTTCATGCAGGTACGTCAATTGAGGCTGGAACCGACTTTTACATCCATCTCATACATAATCTAGCCCACTGCAAATGCAATTTGTGCCTTGTCTCTACATCTAGCTCCATAATCCTCCACAATAGTCACCAATAATCTTAAAACATTTTCCGCCAGAGATGCAGTTGATGACCACAAAGTGTAGTCCACACATGCTTAACCTATAAAAACCTCCTTGCTAAACTCCGCTACCGATGCCCAGCAGTCAAACAATTTTTTTATCAAGTACGATTTAAGGTTAAATAATAGTTTGTGCCTCCTCTAATGTCGTTCTCCCACATTAAACATATGAGCCTCCCCTTCTATTTCAGACAACTTTTGACAGCAAGAAAAACATTCTCTCCATCCTATTTTTGCACAAAGACGGTTCATTCATATGTCTCATTGTCATAGACTAGGCTTAGGTTATTTTTTGAATCAAAACCTTAGCAATAACTGCAATCATAAGCAATAGTAAAATAGGCCAGGTAACAAAGAGTGAATCAGACCGTTCTAAAAAAGGAAGTAAAAACTCGGAATATGTTGAAGATTGATGTCTGAGAACTGTGGTGGTCTAAAGAGGTGGGTTAGACAATTTCAGAGTTTTCAGAAACACTTGAAGAGATGGTCTAGTTGGATGAGGTCAGTATGACAGAGAAAGTGTAGTTTTCAGAAATTCTTGAACAGAAAGTCTAGTTGGATGATGATGATTGCAGAAGATGCCTATGTCATAACGGAGGTTGGTTGGATAAGGTTTCCTTGCGGGTCTTTAAGTAAATCTTAAACTTTCAGCTAAGAGTCTCCTCTCCCCGAAAAGGTCTCTCTCCAAATAGTTTTCACTATATTGATTCTAAGCAGACATCCGGGACATCAGTATCTCAGGGTTTAGAAATTTCAGTCAATCTTCAGTCAGAGGGATATCATCTATAATAACTTGCAATTATTTTACAATCTCAGCAAGCGTACGTCAACAATGTTTTACATCGTTTGACAAATTTTACAGCTTCCTGCAACATTCTTCAAGGTTCTAGGTTTGAGATGCTTCAAGCATCTTCTTTTTTTTTTCCCTTTTTCTGATGAAGTAAGTAGGATATCATTAACAAAGGCATCAAGAAGATGCACGGATTACAAAAAGAAGGAAATTCACAGCCCACAAAAAGACAAAAAAGAATAGCAATAAGCTTCTTTGCTTTTTTTTGACTTAACAAATCAGTAGCAGTCCACAAATTGGGTAATTAACTTGACAGTTCAATAATCTTTGGTGTATGAATGCCATATTAGAATACATCTATGCATTAGTGGTTGAACGAAGCATGGAGGGATCTTTATTCTTCAATTTATTGAAGAATACAGCATTGTGCAATTAACAGATTTAATTTCAAATCTTCAATCTATATATATTTTTTGCAAAGGTAATATTGCCCATCTAAAGCAACAATGCAAGTATAGACACGTATACCAATTCTAGCAACTTGACTGGAGGATGCATATCCATATTTCATAAAATCAAGTGCACTGGAAGCTCAACAACTGAGCATGCAGTCAAGCTCAACAGTGGCATCCGGTCCTCATTTGTCATAGGATAAAAAAATAGAGTTATTGACAAAAAGCAATCTCATTGAACCCACAAAACTTTTGACTATAACCCATCTATGATGAAGCAAAGCTTTAAAGGTCGACATAGAAACACAGTCATAAAAAAGGATATTTTTAAGAATTAATACATGTTTCTTCACACTACAAAGCCCTCTCATGAGAACTATCATTTCATCTATATTCATGCTTGCTACTCATTCTCATTGCAAGAGTTCAGAACACAGAGGGGGAAAAAAACAGGCACCATTCCATGGAGCAAACAATGAGCAGTCATATTATAATACCATCAAGAAAAAGAATTACACCACGAATATACAAGCTTGAACAACACTTACATTTCACGAATGGAGTTGAAATAGATGGCACTCTCATTTAGGATGAGTGACAAGAATGACGTTAGCGCATAAACCTGTGAAGGAGACAAAGAGAATGTTAAAAATTAGAAGAGTTGGAACATAGCTATAAATTTGGCACAATGTAATATACAGCTCAGAGTCAAGCTAGTTTTGAAAACATATTTGTCATGGTCATACATACAAAATTTGCGTTCTCATGTTATTAACAAAAGTTAACATCATAAAAAACAGACTTAAGCAAATATACCTGATTTCAAGATCCATAAAAATTCATAACTCTAATATTCACCTACTTGTTGGGGTACATTCAACACACGTGTTTTCTTTAATTTAGTTTTACTTAGTATTATCTAAAACAAAAAATTATAAAATTCTACTAGGATTGTGAAAATTGCAGTTGAAACATGTAATCATCATTGTGAAAATACTCTAGAAAGCAGAGGTTTTTATTTATTAGTCAATGGCAAACTGTTGATAGGAGTCATAGGACAATTGCACATTTGAGCACCACATCCAGATTTTAACCTCCACTCCTCCAGTTATAGACATCTTTGAAACTAGTTCTTCCATTAATGGACAAAGATCTACAAACTTAACAGCATTAAGTGTTGATGAATTTGCAATCCCTACATGCAAATATTCCCTCCTACTCCAATTTTTAACAAATACCACAGTTTCTATATCTTCTATACCAGCTTTTCCAGATTAAACTCACCAATTTTCCAATTTAGTCCCTGTCATAATTTGTGGACATCCTACTTCCAGTGAAATGACCAATCTTTTAAGTTTTATCTACTATCAACAAAATGGCAGAATGAACCCTTTCAAAACTCAACTTGATCCCTACTTCTGGACCTACAAAATTTCAAATACAATGAGGTCTATTGGTCGAGCGGAGGGGCTAGCGGAAACAACCTTTCTACCTTCACTAAGTAGGGGTAAGGTATGCGTACACACTACTCTCCCAAGACCCCACTAGGTGGGATTGGGTTTTTGTTGTTGTTGTAATGAGGTCTATTTGGTCATCTTATACCTACATACAGCCAAATGAATTAACTTGCAGCTGTTTAGACAACCTTTTTAAGAATTTTTTTTGAAAAGAAGTGCATGCTGCATGCAAAAGGAAGATATGTTTAGATAGTTGTAAATTTTTACTATATGAGTATTTAGTGAGTAGAAGAACTACTCCAACCACGTCATCAAAGAAAAATAATTTATTTATTTATTTTTTTTATAACCGAGGTATCAAAGCCCAAATTCTTAAAATCTTTTTTTTGCAAAAACTTCTTTAGAAAACATAAACAAACAAGTTTGATGATGTAGATGATCAAATACAGTAAGTAGTCTACTCTTGCCCCTTGTTAAAAGAAAATAAAAATATCACATTTGCAGGTTTGAGGGGGAAGAAGAATAAAGGCCTAAGAGAGAGAGACTCACAGGAACCATAAAGATGATGCGGACAATGTATCGTTGATACGTAGGCTCAGTATAGTTCAAAAGGTGTCTGTAGATGTGCAAAAGCGCCAATCCAATGGCACCGACGGTGCAAGGCAATGCAATGAGGATATAGTATATGGGCGCCATTTGTTCAGCCGGCTACCAAAAATCAAACATAAACACCCTTCTCTGAAACTTTAAAAATACAACCAAATCAGTAAAATTGAGACAAATTATGAAATAAATAGGGGGAAAACAAAGAATCCACTTACAGAACTAAGGGAAGAGCTCAAAACCCCCTATAGCTGAGAACTTCTCTCCTTCACCAAATAGAAGAAACTGTTGCTACAATTCAAGACTTGGGCTTGTTTAACTTTAATTGGATGCCCACCGACCTCGGGACTCAGGAAACCCTAATTCAATACAAATGATAAGATTTAACTTATCAACAAAAGTGTAATTCGATAAAAATGCACATAATTCATTTAAGGGTCAAAGCAATTAAACAGAACTTCAAATCCCAACTGGGGTTTTCCCTATATAAAAAAGAGAATGGATATGTTCGCGAAATATTTAAAGAAAAACAGATATGGGTAAAGCAATACTCACCTTATCGATGCAATCGGGGTGGGAAAGATATTAAAGAAGTGCGCAAAACTGGGTCATTGGGGACTTGTCAAAGTGAAAGTTTAATGAAGACGATGGAACTGTATATAGATCTGCGATTTAATTAAATCAAAATAAACAGAAAAGTTTGGGCAAAGCGCCGTAAGTGAATTGTGGGGGCTTGTGGGACAAGGGGAAGCAATAATGGCGGCTTCACGGAGAGGCGTATTTTATTTCTGGAATTGGAAAACAGATATCGCTCCAACACAACTTGACAGCAAAGGATAAAATCTTTTTCCTTCATTTTTCTTTTTATTAACTGTAATTCTTGGTTGGTTTAAAATAAAATAAAAAAGACAGGTGGCATTCAATTTGTATTTAATAGATATTCGTTGAGTTGTCTCCGACTCCGCTATTCAAATAATTAAATCAATTATTAACAATCACTAATCATTTGTAACATTTTGTTTTCTATTTTCTTTCCTTTTTTTTATTTATAATTTTTCCTGTATCTATACAAAAATACAGATGACACTAAAATTTATAGACCATCTTATTTGGTAAAGGTCGAAAATGTCTCTTTAGAGAACACGATAGGACACAAAGACAGAACATGCTAGGCGAGTATAAATTGTACACTGCTACTTCTTTTCTTCTTTTCTTCTATTCTTTTCCCTTTGGTGGTAAATTTCTGATAAAAGAGTAAAGACCCTCATGCTTAATGATCTACAACAGCTGTATGTTTGAAGAAGTAAAGGTTTTCTCATTACAAAAATCATCTAGGCTTTGTAAGGGAAAAGGGTAGCAGAAGCACCAAAGACTAAAAGAGGCCTACTTTATAGGATTATGATCCAGAGACTTTGTTCGTCGCTATGGTCGAACGGGACTCGCAGAAAAGGAAGGCGCTGCTATTAGCCAGAGGTTAACTATCAGACCCTGGACGTGATTTGGGGTGCAAATTTGAATTTGTTAGTCCTACATCTGTTAAGGAGTTTTGGAGTCACCCATTGTGCTTGGTGGAGTTCGTCAAACTATAGAAAATAACTTCATAGAGAAGTAGCATCATTTATGGTCATTAACAGATAACCGCAAGATCAATGTGAACTTTGGGAACCAGGATGAAGCTTTCTGGTAGAAGATTTTGTTGATTCCAGATATTATATGTAAGTTCATCCTAAAGAGGTAATTGCCAAAAACTAGAAAATCAAATTTCCCCAAGCACAAAGTTCTCTTCATCTCTTGTAGTTATTTGTTTCCATACACATACCAAGAAACTTCTTACTACAACAATTTACACAGCAAAGAGCTATTAATTAAGAAAAACATCTTTTACTTGCCATAGAAAACCTGCATTATGGTCCTATGAATTGGTCCTCTTTTATTCTTCAAGACCTCCCTCATCTTACTCTCTTCAGGCACAGCTCCTTTGCTCTTCACTATCTCCAATAACTCTTTCCCTTCTTCCTCCATTCCTGCCTTCATCAGCCCTTCATAACTACCCAAACAAGTAGCTGCATTGGGCTTCATCCCCCTTTTCTCCACCATCTCCAACACATACTTCTTCGCCTCTTTCACCAACTTCCCTTCTCCACTCTCCGCCAACGACTTGATCAAAACCCTATACGTATACGCATTCGGAAGCACCCCATTTGCCAGCATCCGCAGGTAGACCTTGTGAGCCTCCTTGGGCTGTCCCGCATTGGCGTATGCCTCGATCACCGCTGTATGAGCCACAACATCTGGCATTTGATTCTTGTCCTTGATCTGAGAGAATAGTTCCAATGCCTCGTGAGTCAACCCGTCCTTTGACAATCCGTCGAACATCTTCACTGCATTGTTGATCAGCCCATCTGAACGTATCTTCTGAAACACTTCTTGCAAGTTCGTCGGGTCTTCAGGTTCCTCAATTACGGGTTTCTTATTAAATGGGTCGTATGGTGGTGGTAATTTGGATTTGTCTATCTGTTTAGTCGACGATTTCGTATCCGCCTCAGAATCGGAGTCTTCTGAATCAGATAATGAGAAATTGACTAATGTGTTTCGCTTCGGTGGAGCTGCAGTTGGGGTATTCGAAATGGGTGTTTCTGGGGTGGTAGTAGTGGTTGAAAATGGTGTGCTTCTGAATGAGCTAACTGTGGAAACTGAAGAGGAGGACACTGTTTTGGGGATTTGGGTTGGGAAAGAGGAGTAGCGGTAACGAAGGGAATAAGAGGAAAGCAGACGGCGAAGTATTGAGGTGGAAGACGCTGGAGAGACGGTGAGCCACCGGCTAATGGTTATTCCGGCCATCGGCGATGCGACGGAGCACAACGTTAAATGTGATAATAGCAGCTCCGTTTTGATTTGAGCAGCGAAGAGTCTAGAAGCTGGAACGGGTTAACGCCTTTTCCCGCTCTTAAGACATGAGATTAGGCTGTTTTGGCCCATGAAATGGCAGGACTAGTAAAAATTGTGGGAGGCACCCTATTTGGTCGCCCCTATTTAATTTATACCTACTCTTTTAAAATTTTTAACTTGTATTCATTTTTTAAATAATTTCAGCTCTTTTTCCCTCGTTGAGCTGAAGTTCACCAGTTATAAAGACAAAACTTCAGCATACGGGGCTGAAATTCCCCAGTTAAAAAACTTCAGTTTTAGAGCTTAAGTTCTCAAGTTATAAAGACAATCACAAAGACAAAACTTCAGCTCTAGAGAACTTCAGCTCTAGAGCTGAAGTTTTGTCTTTGTAAACGGGAAATCTTCAGCCCAGTATGCTGAAGTTTTTGTCTTTATAACTGGGGAACTTCAGCCCCGTATGCTGAAGTTCCCCAGTTACAAAGATAAAACTTCAGCTCTAGAGCTGAAGTTCCCCAGTTACAAAGACAAAATTTCAGCTCTAGAGCTGAAGTTCCTCAGTGTAACTAGGAGAACTTTAGCCCCGTATGCTAAAGTTTTTATTTTTATAACTGGAGAGCTTCAGCCCCGTATGCTGAAGTTCCCCAGTTACAAGACAAGAACTTCAGCTCTAGATCCGAAGTTCGCAAGCTACTTCAGGCCCGTCTACTAGAATGCTGAAGTTTTGCGTGATTGTCTTTGCTACTTCAGCCCCGTATGCTAAAATTATGCGCAAAAGCGGGTACAGATGTAATTTTTTTACAAAGCGGGTATAAGTTAAAATGTGACACAAAAAGTGGGTACGGATGCAAAAGCCCTGTAGGACTCTCAGAAGCCCAATTTCAGATGAATTACCTCAAATTATTTTGTAAGAATTTCACCAATTGTCCTTTCTTGTATCAACTGTTTAATAAATGTTTCTTTTTGTTTTTCTTTCTTGCAATTAATGAATCTTTTAAATCAAGGTCTAAAGATATTTTTTGAGCAAATTAAAAATCTCATGAGAATACGATAGACCACGATTTGAAAACTTTTTAAGCTATTGCAAATGTTTGCTCACATTTTAATATTTTCTGAGCAATTGAAAATAATATCGACGAACATTAAATTGGAGTTTTGCATTATTTGGAAATATTATTTTCTAAGGGTTACATTTACCCAACTTTCTAAAATATGGACAAAATCTACACAACACCTAAAAAGGAACATTTGCATTAATCAACCGATTATTTTTCTCGCAATTTGCACAAAACTGAGAATGTTGCTCTTTAAAATATTGACCCAAGTTAAGTTATTCTCAAGTAATGAAAGCCATTATATATAAAATGAAATTTCTAAACTCTGCATGAAGAATATGAAATAAGTTTGCAGCAACTAAATTTCAATTGTAATTTCGGCCGCGATCTCAAGTCCAAAATAAGGAAAAAATGTCATCTTAGGTTAAGACCATTTTTAAACGTGTCATGTTATAATGAATCCTGACGTATAGGCAAATAAGTAACTCTCTACTTGAAGTCACTTTTAGCGTTAGTTAGAGAGAAGCTCTAACTTCTCAGTAGTTATCAAAATAAACTCCATCTATCTTCAAACCAAACTCATCGATTTTCACCACCACCATGAAAATCGATGATACTGCCATAGAAATGAACATATCTACAATCCCACCTAAACCACCGGACATTCACAGGGACAAAAAAGAAACTCAACTACCTGTGAATCCATCTATCTCCTACAAGGATAAATTAATCAGAGGGGAGGTAGACATGGACATTAGCATTGACACCACTGACTCTTTTTCCAAAATCCTATCATCTTCCACCTTAGACGAGCCATCAAAGGACCCTCTAACTTCTAAAGAAAAAAGAATCTCCTTAACCCAAGAAGATAGAATCTGCATGTATTTGCGTCGGCAATACTCCATAATAATCAAGCTTCAAGGGCAAATGAATACTACATCAGGTTCTTAGGAGGAAGGTCCAGGAATTGTGGAAGGTGAAAAAGAATTTCCCTTTAATTGACCTAGGAGCTGATTACTACATTGCAAAATTACAAACAAAAAAAAGATAGTATTGTTTAACCAAAGAATTAGACCTAAGAGCTGATTACTACATTGCAAAATTACAAACAAAAAAAGATAGTATTGTTTAACCAAAGAATTAGACCCTTTGACTAAAGCTATTTTTAAGATGAACACGGGTTACTGGTAATCAAGGAAATAAATAAAAATGAATAACATNGATAACGGTAATTGGGGTACGGTTACATAACGTTCGAGTAATCAATTGTGGGTCTTTGAATTTGCCTGTAGCTTTGTCTAGATTCATTCTGACCGTGCCTCTCCCCTGTTTTGATCAGGTTGAGTTTCCCGTGGCTGATAAGCTCGAGGGTTTACTGAATCGTGCCTCTTTTTTCCGTACCTCTTCAAAGAATCACATCCAACTGTCGCGTTTTCCTGTATCTACGTGACTGGCTGAGTTGTCAAAAGCTGGCTTACGTGTGAAACTCTTTTTTACCAATACAGATAGTCACCCCACTTACCATATATTTAACGATTAATATTTGGTAAGTGGATATTCATTTATGGCGAAAATATTTTGCCGCCGCTTTTCCTCGAATCATTGTATCCTTCTTTGCACCGTAGGCGTTGTTTGTCACTTCCATTTAATGCTCATACCACGTATCCTTTTCAGATTGGTTCTGCATTTACTCGGCACTTTTTAGGGCTTTTTGCGGCTATGCCAGTCCCAAAGTGACATCTTCAATTATGACTTTTCATCATTATTT
>ML363970.1:0-109440 GCA_005239505.1 Nicotiana paniculata | reverse complement strand
AAAAACAAACAATCTTAATCATTCAGTATTCATATCTGCATACCACATCTTAATATTCAGACGTGCATTCAAATTCATACATAACAATCTTAATCATTCAGTGTTCATATATGCATACCACATCTTAATATTCAGACGTGCATTCAAATTCATACGTCTTAATCTTAAAAAAAACAAACGAGGCCTTAGAGGGCAGCTTACTCCTCTTTTGTTTTAAAGACATTTAATATCAAAAAAGTTACAAGCAAATTATGCTTACGTATAATTAACTAGTTTGCAAAAATCTCTATAATTATCTATGTTTCTTTATACTATATTAAAAATACGAAAACTTTTAGTATAGTATACGATATTTATACTTTTAATATAGTGTAGATAAATAATTATATTTTTCACGCTAAGAAGAGCTTATTTTATTTTGTTTTTCAATTCTTGTCTTTAACGAAAGGAAGTGAAAAGCAAAAGCAAAAGGCAAAAAAATTGACAATCTAAAAACATTTGGACCAATTTATATGGAAGCCCAAATGCCAATTTAGGTCGGCGCAATGTGAGAAATTCAAATTAGGGCTATCTCTTCAGCCTGTGGACGCAATTCTCCATTTCTTTCTGCGAGAACTCAAATCTCCAGTTCTCTGGCAAAATTAAGTTGTAAGTTCCCCCTTTCTCCTCCTAATTCTTGTAGTTAATTATCTATTTGGTTATTAATTATTTGGAGCTGATGTTAAGATTAAATTTGAGCCTTTTTAACTATTATTTTGCTAATAGAGATTAGAATTAGGAGCTGTTGGTTTAGCTATTCGTTTTATTAGAGGCATTCTTGATTCTTCTCTCTCACACACACAAGAAAAAAAGAAAGAAGCTATATTTGTTTTGTACTTCTAAAGATTGAATAAAATTATAATTCTTTTTAGTTTACACTTGGCTTTTTCGGTAAGCAACTGTTGTGATTTTATTGATGTATACCAGTAGAGCTGAAGTTCGCCAGTTACAAAACAAAAACTTCAGCTCTAGAGCTGAAGTTCGCCAGTTATAAAAACAAAAACTTCAGCTCTACCAGTTACAAAACAAAAACTTCAGCTCTAGAGCTGAAGTTCGCCAGTTATAAAAACAAAAACTTCAGCTCTACCAGTTACAAAACAAAAACTTCAGCTCTAGAGCTGAAGTTTTATTCTCTATTTGCTGAAGTTTTTGTTTAACTTCAGCAAATAGATTCAAAGAAAAAGTGATTAAATATTACATCAATTCGTGAAAATATTAACTTGAACTAAAAAAGTTATTATTTGAGATAAATTGAAATATTATAAGATATAAATTAATATTTTATGTAAGATACAATTGTTAAACTATTTGAACTATAAATGAAAATTATATATAATAACAACAATTGTAGTAACGAAATGTAACCAAAAAAATATTTTGAACATAAAATATACTTTTAGCTTCATTTAGTAATATTATTATTTATATTATCAAGTGTTAATTCAAATTAGTAAGATGTTAGCCATATGTTTGCAATGCATTACTTTATATTTTTTCTACAAAGTTCAGAATTGTCTAAGTCAAAATATTATTACGTATTTTACAACACTTTTTGGGGCCTCAAAATTTTTGGGGCCTAAAGCGAAGGCTTTACTAGCCTCATCCTTGAGCCACCCATAAAGATAAGTTGTATATTTCTAAGCAAATAATCTGTTTGAAGATTGCAAAGATGTAGTAAAAGGTATGATATTAAACACAAAATAGGAAAAAAAATTGAGGAAGTAAAGAAGTTATTCTTGAATTCAAGAGCAATAGCACATAAATATTCAGAAAGCACTGAAATATAAATCTTACTTATGTATACATTATCCGAATTCTAGCCAAATATGAAACTATAGCGGCTCTAATTTCAACAGCACAGAACTTCATTATACGAATTCTAGCCATAGCAAAGTTTCTTAATTTTGGACGAGCTTCATAAACACCAATTACGGTGGTTAATATTTCAACTAGAGAAATTGAATTTCAGTCACTAATATGTAAGAAATTCTTGAAGAAAACAAAAGAACGTTCAAAAGGGACTATGTGAATCTGCAAAAGAGAAAAAAAACATTGCTAACACGTCCCAATTAAGATTTACGATTTAGAGAATCGGGATGTCAAACAAAATTACAGAAAATTAAGATATTCAATCAAATAGAATATCCAAAAGTGAGAAAAAGACATAAATAAGAGGCAAGCGTTTAGCGCCTTCTTAATCGTATTTTAAAAGGGATTTTTTTAACCCTAAACTCGAAACTGAAATTTACCATTAGAAAAGTGGAAACAAGATGGAGAATTCCAAGTATAATTTTCAAAATCTTACCCAGAAAAAGATTCGGCGGCTGCTTGATCCTTGATCCTTGATCCTTGATCCTTGAAGAGAGACGTGTGAAGGATGAAATTTGTTTTGGATTTAGAAGAAATAGCCTGATGTCAAGAGAGAGGAAAGGAGCACCGAAAAACGAGGCGTCTATTTTCGGATTTTTAAGACCTATCCAGACTTTTTAAAAATAAAAAAACAAATACACTTAATGGGCTAAGATCTGATTCATGCAGATTTAGACATAGAAATTACGGGGCATTTGCATCTATACCCGTTTTTTGTGTCACGTTTTAACTTGTGCCCGCTTTTTGTATCACGTTTTAACTTGTGCTCGCTTTGCAAAAAAAATTGCAAGTGTACTCGCTTTTTCGCATAACTTCAGCATACGGGGCTGAAGTAGCAAAGGCAATCACACAAAACTTCAGCATTCTAGTAGATGGGCCTGAAGTAGCAAGTGTGTTGAACCAGGTGTGCTGAAGTTTTTGTTTGTAATTGATTAACCTAAGCAAAGTAGCTGAAGTTTTGTTCTCTATTTGCTGAAGTTTTTGTTTAACTTGTGCACGTCTTAACGCAAAGCTTTTGTTTGTAATTGCTGAAGTTTTTATTTTTGTAACTGTCGAACTTCAGCTCTAGAGCTGAAGTTTTTTTTTGTAACTGGCGAACTTCAGCTCTAGAGCTGAAGTTTTTATTTTTGTAACAGGCGAGGAGGAGGAGGAGGAGGAGGAGGAGGAAGTTATTTAAAAAGTGGGTACAAGTTAAAACTTTTTTAAAAAATGGGTAAGGTTAAATGGGGCGACCAAATAGGGCGCCCCGTGTAATTTTTACAAATTACACGGGGCATCTTATTTGGTCTCCCCCATTTAACCTATACTCATATTTTAAAATTATTTAACTTATACCCTAATTTTTACAACTTCAGGCGCCGCCTTTATGATACTTGTGCAAAATTTCAGCTTATTTAGTGCTGAAATTTTTACAAATGAACTAAATAACTTCTGCATCTTTTGCTGAAGTTTTTGAAAAAGCTTTATGACAAAACTAATTAATCCATGACAAAACTTCAGCATATTGGGTGCTGAAGTTTTTACAACTAAACTAAATAACTTCAGCGTCTTCTGCTGAAGTTTTCTTTTTTATGAGAAGCTATTGAATCCAGGACAAAACTTTAGCATATTGGGTGTTGAAGTTTTTACAACTAAACTAAATAACTTCATAATCTTCTGTCGAAGTTTTTTAAAAAATCTAATGACGACAAAACTAATGAATCCAGGTCAAAACTTCAGCATAGAGTGTTGAAGTTTTTACAAATAAACTAATTAACTTCAGCTTATTTAGTGCTGCAGTTTTTACATATGAACTAAATAACTTCAGCACTTCTACTGAAGTTTTTAAAAAAGCCTAGAATGCTGAAGTTTGTGTGAAAGCATTTGCTACTTCAGGCCCGTATGCCTGAAGTTTATGCGAAAAGTGGGTACGCTTGGAATTTTTTTTCCAAAACGGGTATAAGTTAAAACGCGACCTAAAAAACGGGTATAGATGTAAATCCCCCGATTCAGACCCTCATTAATTACAAACAAATGAGGCCTAAGTTGACCACCATACCCACTAATGGACTATGAAGGGGGGAGCAAACAGGAACCAACCAAAATCCCCAACTGCTTGACTAACCCCTTCATGAAGGTTGGGGTGGCTGGAACCAATTAGACGTGCAAATTCCGCAAGCAAAGTCAGGAAAAGGACCGCAGTGCAACAAGTAAGACTCATATTGAATGAGATTTGAGTGTAAGTTGACACTGTTGGACTCACAACTCTCAGAACCACTAACCGTCTAAATCACAGTAGCATACACTTTTTATTACTCAATGCATAGCGCTTATTCTCTTTCTATAAACAAAATGAGAAATGAGGGAGAAAGATTAAAGAGAGGAAGAGGCTTTAATTTGCACATGAAATATGACGGGTGCGAATTTAGAAGAAAGGTATGACTTTTGAAAAGACAAACATGCAAGGGGTAAAGAGACAAGAGACAAGTCTTTCAAATAACCAAGCTGAATGAGGATTCTAGCTCTCGCTCACTCAAAGCAGATGGAGATTCTCGGATAGGGAAAAGGGTACTCCAACATCTATAGCAATGGATTTACTTGGAAGCACATTATCATCATTCATTCTCTCAGCAATTCCATAACAAGGAGCTTTGGCATTGCTATTGGCTTGAATAAGACATTGGAATTGGCGAACTCAGCCACCATATCCAGCTTGGCTCATTTGATAAAACAGCTCTCGCTTTTTGTAATATCGAGTCGGGTTTCTCCACTTCTCCTGCTTCAATATAAAGTTTGGAAAGACCATCCCAAGCTAATGTCCTGATTGGGCAGCCACTCTCTGTCATCCGCTTGACGAGATTTTTTTCCTTTCGCCAACATCTTATGCGTTAGTAATCGTCCCAAATTTCTCCAGTTCTATTTTAAGTTTTTGACACATCCCATGTGAAATTCAATGGATAAACTTTATTGTGTTAACTCAAAACGTCTTAACCATGGTCAATAGTCTTTCACATTCCCTCTATCCGTTTCACTGTCACACTCAATTTTATATCCTTTTTCTTCCAAATTTCTCATGATAGAACTGATGTAGCTCAGTCAGTTAGAGCATTCTTCTCCTCCGCGACTCCGCCTATAAACCATCTTTCTCCGTCAGAAAACCTAATATTGTCTAGCCTCTTAATTTCCATAAACAAGGGGACCTCCACCATGTTTAATGAACATTACGGTTGGCAGGCATGTTGGTTAATTTTCATATACTACCTCAAAATTAGTACTTGTAGAACTTTATGGTTGACTCTTGCTAAAGTATTCTTCGAACTTCAGCCTCTATTTGGATCATGTGTTATGATTTTTCATTGATGTTGTATACATAAAACTCAATTAGTCCACCGATTTTGACGTGTCAATTTGTCTGGATTTAGCTCTTCTTTCATCTAGTTCTAGTTTAAATTTTTACATGTGATTTCTTACTAATCAAGATAGTTTAACCAATAGTTAAAATATTATTTTTCCTACCATTTTGCCAAAACATAGTATAAGTCATTGGCAGAATGATCGGAAAGATACTATACTGATTAATAAAATAAATCAAATCCATAGAATTGTAAACGGAACACGTGTCAAAAATTGAAATTGGAACGGGAAGAACAAGAGAAGATGCTCACTCAAGAGGAGCTGAACCTTTAAATGTGATAGCTCAGAAGGATTGTAGCTGAAAATTCCTTTTTAAGATGTTATCCAAGCCACTCTTCATCGGGTGGCGTGTCCAATATCATGCCATGGATCTCTGCCTTTCCGGAAGAGAAAATACTTTACCCTTAAATATTGATGCTACCAAAGGAAACACTATGTGCAACCAAATACCCAGACAAATTTCCAGAGAAGAGCTCGTCAAATTATTCATGATTCTTAGATCACAAATTATGAAAAGTTAAGAGAACCAGAGGAATCTCTGCAATCTGGTGAGTCAAAATTTACCAAAAGAAATGACAAAACCATTTCCATAAGCTTTGACCACTCCCATCTTAAAAAACCCAACAAAACCATCTTTTCCTACCAAACGTTTCAACCCAAAGATGGACACTCTGAACCTGAAAGAGAACCCTTCTGGAATGTAAAAACTATCATGGAAGAACATAACTGGATCAAACATTTCGACAAAGAAGCTAAAAGAGCTTAGTGGTTCAAATGCCCCTTTATGACACACCGCCCATAGGATCTTGGTTGCAATTGCCAAGACTGTTCTGAAGATCCAATTTTGGTAATATGATGAGCACCACCTGCTTCATTGGAATAGATTTGGCCTCAATGAGACCAAACCACAAAAACCAAGAAAAACGGAAAACACGCTGAAAAGCAATTTCGAACCAGATATGAAAATAAATATCCTTTAATCGGCTCACTAAGTCGTCCGGGTACATATGTATTTCCTGTCACTTACAAACCCCAGGAATGACCAAAATTGCTAGAAAAAATCACTGGATATAGTGAAATAGCACACAAATCCAAACCACCATCAGCTCATATCCCAGAGTCCATAAGCCACCTAAGCATAAAATTTTATCAACTCAAAGTACCCCAAAGTCCACATAACCACAAATATTAATGTAAGCCCTTCAAGTTCCAGTAATACCCTAGATTTTCCTTCACTTCAACCTTTTGAAAAAGAGGCATCAGTCATGCTCCAAAAATCCCAAGAAAACATACAATGCGACCTACTGGAGAAAAATCTCCCAACAAGTGATATCAAAGAACCAATGAACTGACAATCAAAAAATTTCATCTGTCAAAACAAAGTGCTGAACAATATTGGCAATACCATCAAAACGTGGCCCGTACACAAAACAAAATGATGAGCAAAATGGAAACAATTGAGAAAAAGGTGGAGCATAAATCAGCTCACCATGCGGGACTAATCAAAGCCCTGGAACAAAGGTTGGCAAATTTACAATATGAGATTTGGCTGCCAAAAAATTTACTTTTTCAATTCTTCCAACAACAACAAAAGGAGACGATTGCCATCAGGGAACAAATTCAAATTTTGAGAAATGATCGCTTTGAGTAACAAAATACCCCAGGTTTTCCTTCAAAGCCTACCTTCTTCCCAATGTCGTCACAAGCATACTCCCCACATAAATTGGACTACACCTTTTCTACTTTTCCTACTACCTCATATAATCATATCTCTTTCATCCAACTCTTAAATGAAAGAACATGAATTTGATATTGCTTTTGTTAGATAGTTATGTGTAAATAGTCCTAGTCCTGTATGTAGTAGGAGTAGAATATGTCCTAGTTCCATATGTAGTAGGAATAGAATATGTCCTAGTCCCACATGCAGTAGGAGTAGAATATATATTATATATAGGGCTCATTGTATCGTAGTTAAAAGATAGATTTTTCTCCCGTGCATTCTCATATGGTATCAGAGCTTCAGTGAGAAAATTATCGTTGTGCGTCATTCCAGCGACATCTGGGAAGAAAGATCTCATCGATATGCAATTTTCCGGCAACTTCGTCTTGTTCCCAGGGTTCATCACTGCTAAATGGTACTGTGCATACACCAGTACGACCATCAGATCTGGAACCCTTGTGCGACCAAACCTCAAAAATTCTAGTCCCATCGAATTAGAAAGGTCAGTCATCGTGCACCTTTCCGGTTGACGACTCAAGATTGATTTGTGTTACCTTCTCATCGGTAAGTGTTGTGGGAAAAACAATACTACCATCTTATTCAGAAAATTCGGGCGACAAAACCCGCGTCAATTGCCCCGGCAGAAAGTACCTCACGCGCCTCTACGTGCCGCTAGAACTAGGGTTCCGGCAAGCTGCAATAACTTTTCCGGCGTGTGTGAGCCATTTCAGCCACTTTATGGCAAAACTTCTTAAGGAAAACTTACTCATCTAGTGATTCCGAGCCTACCAATATAAATTACATCAAATTCTGACAACTTTTTTTTTCGACGTGAACAGTGCACTTTTTTGGCATGAACAGTAATTTTCAGAAAAGTTCCTGTTTTCTGGTGGTGTTTTAGAACCTATTTTGTAATTTTTCCGGCGGCCTTTCAGCCAACTTTTGCTTATCAGCAACCACTTGATTTTGTTGCTCAGGGGGAGTCTAGCGGCCTTGTATGTCGATTGATTCGCTTGCAGATATTTTCACAAAGTTACTCATTGGTCCTCGTATTAGTTACATATGTAACAAGCTCGGTACATATAATTTGTATGCACCGGCTTGAGGGGGAGTGTTACATAGTTATGTGTAAATAGTCCTACTCCTATATGTTGTAGGAGTAGAATATGTCCTAGTCCCATATGCAGTAGCAGTAGAATATGTATTATATATAGGGCTCATTGTATCGTAGTTTAAAGATAGATTTTTCTCCCGTGCATTCTAACAAGTTTGGGAAAATAAAGATGCTCTTGGGCCCAAAAACAACCAAGAAAAGGCGAGATCACAGAGAGAGTTCAAAAGGGTCCAACCCGAAAATTTGACGATTTCTGATCAAAATGCTCCAGACCTCTATGTCTCCCAACCAAGAAATATGTCAGAAGGGGATACCACATGGTTGCAATCTCAAAATTCATCAAATGATGACACAATGGAAGATAGTTCTCCATCAAGCAATGAATCCACAGCCAACTCTTCCGAAAAAGACTATCCCTAATATTTCTGAACCAACCAAGAGACCCAGAAATATCTGAGGTAGATGAGGATCAAGAAGGCATGACAGATGAACCAATCCCAGAAAGAAGATATGATCCCATGGCGTCAAAACCAGCTGGAATTGGTTTTCACACTTTTACCTAGGATAACATGAAGGTTTCAAAATGGCCTCAAAGGATCCAAGACTTCTATACATGGATGGTGACCAAAAATTTGGTGGAGCGAGAAAAGTATATTATCCTGTCAGAACTCACTTCACGGTTCACTTAGGATTCAAGACAAAAATGCTTTCCTTACTTTCCAAGATTTTTCCTTCGACATCAAAATCCTACATGAAGTTTTCTGTGGAGATATTGACCAAATACAAGAAAATAGGCGGAGGCAGCTCTTCGAGATGAAGTGTGTGTCATTTGACATAAATGACATTAACAAGAATTTTCAAAAAAATGGCAAAGATATACTTTGAGATTGGCGAAGACATCAACCTAAAGCAAGCCTTTGTCTCTTCCCTTCCAAAATTGTTGGCAAGCCGAACCATGCCCATCATTGAAGAAAAGTTTCAGTCAATAACAGTTCCACAAATCGGCTACATCAGGAAAGCTATTTTCATCGCATTGGAGGACATTTCTACAAATAGCTCTTCCCTCAAACAAATTATCCAACAGAATTCGGCGCTTGACAAAGCATGCGCAGATCCGATTTGATCATCGAATCAGGATGTTCCTGCCACACACCTAGGAAACAGAAAGGATTCAGGAGGTTCAGATGGCCACGAATTCCAGATGGGACAACAAGGTCCAGGAGACGCACAAAATATTTCAAAAGAAGCCAGGAAATTTTCACAAAGAGAACCGGTGTTTCAAGACTTAGTGAAATAAGGCTACCCTTTTCGGCTAAAAGACTTAGTGAAAATTTCTTATCGCCTTAGCATGTGTTTTTTTTGTACCCGTTGGGTTTTTCGAGGGTTCAACGATCGGTACCCAGTCTTTTCTTTAACTCGTTTGTGTTAAGATAATTTAATACCTCTTGAGGATTTTTCGAAGGCTGATATTATCGAAGCCTTTAAATTATTGGAGGGCTAATTCTATCGAAGCCCTTTTTTGTTTGATTTGCCAAGGGTAGCCTTATTTAACAAATTTTTCAAAGTATTTGAAGGCCTTTAGTTTATGGCGGAAGTCGGACGTCTCTGAGCCGCATTATTTCGATCATAGCCTTTTTATATGACCGTAGTCTTAATATGGAAGTGGAATTCGGGTATGTATCTTGGACTTGTTCCCCGATAACATTTCGAACTTGTTCGAAATGTTAGTCCCCGAGCGTGATGGACTTGGCCTATATATCGAGGGGTGCCTCTTTTGAGGTCTTAAATTTTTTAACTTAGATACCTCGAGTAGGTAGTCCTCGAATGTTCGAGGTATGCTTGTACTTGGCCCTTGAGCCATAAGTGTTAGTCTTGCATACTAGATCAGAATCGTAAGTACATGACTCGTATAATGGAAATACTACTTCAAACGTGAGATGTTTGAGAAAAGAGAGTGATGCTTTGTATTATTCATACATGCGTACATGTTTTGTTTTTGGAACTCGGCTAATCTATATGGACACGGTTCATTCGACCATTTGGCCTCTTACAAAATTCTTCCTATCGAGACCCATTTACATAACATCCGAGGGTGATGCCCCCTAGTATTCGAGGTTGATTGCAAAGAAGCCTTGGATACTGTTGAATTATCCTCAGGTAGCACATAGTTATTTCCTCGTTAAAAACCTTGTCGGAAAAACCCATTTGGGATAAAAATCGGTTTAAGGGAAAAAGAGTGCAACGCGTTCTTTAAAACCTGAGGTCTCTATTTCTTGGACCGGATACCTGCAATAAGTTAGTTTCAAATATTTAATTAAAAAAAAGAGAAAACCATACCTTAGCAATAGTATCGCTTGAGGAGTGATATGTTCCAGTTATTCGACAATCGCTCGCCGTCCATTGTTCTAAGCTTTTAGGATCCTTTCCCGACTATGTCGAGGATTTGATAGGGTCCTTCCCAGTTGGGACCGAGTTTCCCCTCATTAGTGTCTCGAGTATTGGTGGTGATTTTCCTTAATACCAAAACCCCGACTTTGAAGTGTCGAAGATTGGTTCTTCTGTTGTAATACCTCTTGATTCGTTGCTTTTGTGCGGCCATTCGAATGAGTGCCTCTTCTCGTCTTTCATCTAACAACTCGAGGTTGGTATTCATTGCCTCATGGTTGGATTCTTCTATTGCATGTCGAAACCTGGCGCTGGGTTCCCCGACTTCGACAAGTATTAAGGCTTCAGAGTCATATACTAAAGAAAATGGGGTTGCTCCAGTACTGGACTTCGATGTCGTCTGATACGCCCATAGAACCTCGGGCAATTTTTCTCTCAAATTCCCATTGGCTTCGTTTAACCTTTTCTTCAAGTTTTGGATGATAGTTTTATTCGTTAATTCGGCCTATCCGTTTCCACTAGGGTGATATGACATTGATAGTATCCTCTTTATTTTGTGTTCCTCGAGGAATTTCATTGCTTTACTTCCAATGAATTGTTTTCCATTATCACACACTAGTTCCGCAGGCATCCCAAATCGACATGCAATGTGATCCCATATGAAGTCTATCACTTCCTTTTCTCTAACTTTTTCGAAGGCATATGCCTCAACCCATTTAGAGAAATAATCAGTCATAAACAATATGAATCTAGCTTTACCTGAGGCTGATGGAAGAGGACCGATGATGTCTATTCCTCATTTCATGAATGGCCATGGGGATAGGACCGAGTGAAGTTATTCACTGGGCTGGTGAATTATTGGTGCAAACCTTTGACATTTGTCCCATCTTCGAACGAACTCCTTAGAATCTTTCTCCATGTTGTCCCAATAGTATCCTACTTTGATGACCTTTCGAACTAGTGACTCGGCGCCAGAATGGTTTCCACAAGTTCCTTCGTGGATTTCTCGCAAAACATAGTCAATATCTCCCGGCCCCAAGCATACTGCCATTGGACCATCGAATGTTCTCCTATATAGCGTTCCGTCTTCGTCTAATGTGAATCGAGCGGCTTTGGTCCGTAAGGTTCTTGATTCCTTGGGATCCGATGGAAACCTCCCGTTCTTCAAATACTCGATGTATTTGTTTCTCCAATCCCAGGTTAAACTTGTGGAATTAATCTCCGCGTGCCCTTCCTCGATTACAGACCTCAAGAGTTGGACGACAATCCCCGAGCTAATTTTGTCTTCGTCGATCGACGATCCCAAGTGGCAAGTGCATTGGCCTCAATATTTTGTTCTCGAGGTACATGTTGCAGGATCCATTCTTTGAAGCGATGTAAGGTGACCTGTAATTTGTCTAAGTACCTCTGCATCCTGTCCTCTCGAACTTCGAAGGTTCCGTTAACCTGGTTAACTACCAGTAGGGAGTCATATTTAGCTTTGATAACTTCCGCTCCCAAGCTCTTAGCTAGTTCAAGACCTACAGTCATAGCCTCATATTCGGCCTCGTTGTTAGACAGTTTGGTAGTCTTAATTGATTGTCTAAAAACGTTGCGCGTGGGCGATTTTAAAACAATACGAAGCCCGGACCCTTTAACGTTCGAGGCTCTGTCCGTAAAGAGGGTCCATACCCTCGATGAGGTACCCGATTTTAGCAGAAGTTCCTTTTCCACTTCGGGGGTTGGCGAAAAGTCTACCACGAAGTCTACTAGTATTTGAGACTTGATGGCCGTACGGGGTTGATATTCAATATCATACCCGCCAAGTTCGACGGCCCATTTGGACAATTGGCCCGATAACTCGGGCTTGTGCAGTATATTTCGAAGGGGATAGGTGGTGATAACACATATAGGACGACACTGAAAATACAGCTTTAGTTTTCTAGATGCGCTTATCAATGCGAGTGCCAATTTTTCTAAGTGTGGATACCTAGTTTCAGCATCTCATAAGGTTCGACTCACGTAATAAACTGGAAACTGCGTACCTTGTTCTTTTCGAACTAATACTCCACTTACCGCTATCTCGGACACCGCCAGGTATAGGTATAGCTTCTCATCTGCCTTTGGGGTGTGAAGTAAAGGTGGGCTCGATAAGTATCGTTTCAATTCCTCCAATGCTTGCTGACATTCCGGGGTCCATGTAAAATCATTTTTCTTTTTTAGTAAGGAAATGAACCGGTGGCTCCGATCTGATGACCTCGAAATGAACCGGCCTAACACATATATCTGTCCGGTTAGTCTCTGAATGGCTTTCACGCTGTCCACGATGGTGATGTCTTTGATGGCCTTAATCTTATCAAGATTGATCTCGATTCCCCAATTTGACACCATAAAGCCGAGGAATTTGCCCGAGTGTCACGATCCAAATTTTCCTCCATTGGGTATCGTGATGGCACCTAGTCTTAAGGACTAGGTAAGCCTAATATTCACGGAATAACAACGATAATAAATAAAATCTAATATTTTTCTGAAATAAATAGTTCTTTATACATTTCATATTCCCAAACCCAGTAGTATAAGTCATAAGCTTTAAAGAAATTACACTAAAACTCCTAAAAATACCACTATTCAGAAAGAAGTACAACAGTGCAAACAGAAATATAAGATGGTGACTCCGAAACTGTGAACGCTGAAGCGATTTTTCCTTGAGTCTCCACAACAGCAACCGCGCTGCTAACAATCAATCGACCGGCTATGCAAAAACCTAGAATCTGCACAAAATGTGCAGAAGAGTAGTATGAGCACACCACAGCGGTGCCCAGTAAGTATCAAGACTAACCTCGGTGAAGTAGTGACGAGGACTAGTCAAGACACCCACTGGTCTAATAAAACTGAACAAGTATCAACATAGGAATTAGGGAAGTAATGATATGCACATAAAGGCTACGCAATATAGCTAACAAGACAGTGAATTCGATAAACAAGGAAAACAATAAGTATCAGCGAAAAAATCATGAAGTAACACAAGACTAAATAGAACACAAACAATCCGGCATGTAAATATACAACACGTACAGGTAATGACTCAACAACTTCAACCACTTCTACATCAAATTCGTAGTCATCTCCACGAGGTTCTGAACCTCGGACAAATCACCATTTACGGGTCCCAATATTCGAACCCTAGCACTTGGCATCTTGCACCATCATTCGAGTACTAACTGCACGGACGACTCACGCGCCAATTGGGTCATTTCCACCCATACGGTAAGCACAACAAGAGTATCTATACTTGATAACAACAAGGAGTCCTAAATCTATTAGTAGTACTTAACTACGTGTATGCTTGTGCAGGTGTCCTAACATGATTTCAGCAACCAATAAACATAAGGAAAGCAAAAGGGAAACACGTACATTTTCATCTCACAAGTTTACACGCGAATAAACTCACACAGTAAGTGTTCTAGTACACAATATCAACAACAAGGAATGCCCCCAGGCCAACACAAGTATAACAAAAAATCCCTGACATAGCCCACCTTGTCTTGCCACGTGTGCAATAGTAAAGTATATGCCCGTCTTGTTTCGCCACACGTGCATAAACATGTTCCCACCTTGTCACGCCACCTGCGCAACCCACATATACATATCCCTCCTTGTCACGCCGCATGTGAAATATCAATAGAAAACACGGCATGGCAGAAACCTCGTGCAAACCCCATATCAACAACCGCACGACAGAAACCTCGTGCATCACTAAAACAAGTACAACCACAACAATTGACAATAATACAAGATACGGTAGATACATCAATTCAAGAACCTTTGATCACAAGAAGAGCAAGGCTAGTTCACAAGGAACAAGCACAACAAAGAATACTAGGCAAAATAAGGACAGTTCAACAAGGAAGACAATAACATATAAGGGTCGTACCCAAATACATGGTTCAATCAACAAGAAAACTCACACGAATACGATAACTCCATATAAGGGCAAATCACGAAGGTATAGAATATCTAAACTTCTTTTAAGGTTGAGTAGTTACGAGAATACTCAACAATTTTCACTTAAGGACAAGCAACAGAGAATAATCATAACTTCATTTAAGACCAAAAAAATTATAGGATGAGATGAAGATAATTGAAAATTTGAGGTAAGCAGTTAAGAGAACCCAACATGACAGTAAAAGGAGTAAAATATTCAGACAAGTCAATTAGGAGTCAATACGCAATAGGAGTAAACCCAAAAGTAAGAAATCCTACATTTAAGCAAGTAAAGATGAAACTAGATATTAGGAAATTCAATCATGTCAAGAACAATTCATACCCAGCGAATATAAGGACCTAAGGTTCCTAAAGGGCCAATTTTTCCACAAATAAGTCCGAGCACGCACTCGTCACCTCGTACACGGACTACAATCCACATAGAAGACTCAATCCTAAGGGGTAATTCCCTCACACAAGGTTAGGGAAGATACTTACCTCGAAGACGACAACCCGGTACTCTAAAATGGACTTCTCGGGCGAAAAGACCCCCGGACGGCTCAAAATCAACTAAAACCACTTCAAAATACACATAAAACGTATAAGGAACTATTCTGAATAATAAAGTTTCAATCTTTAACAAATTCTAAAAAATCGGTCAAAAAGTCAACCCCCAGGCCCGCACCTCGGAACCTGACAAGTTTTACAAAAATCTGATTACCCATTTCAATACAGTCCAACCATACAAAATTTATCAAATTCCGATACCATTTCGTTCCTCAAATCATGAAATTTCGTTTTGAAGATTTTCTTTAAAAACCAACTTTTTCCCTAACTAAAAATACAATTTAAATGATAAAAACAGGACTAGTTCATGGAATATATATATTCTCCTGGAATATATATAATTCTTGTAGCTCCACAAATAGCCATTCTAACAGATTCAGATGTGGGTGAAGAATCAACCACTTCCTTCCCTTTTCCCCTTCTCATTACTCCGTGCTCCCTCACTCTCTTTTTCTTTTCTATTTTATTTTTACCTCCTCTCCTTCTTGTCTCAGGCATTTCCACATATATCACAGATCCAACCAGTATGAACCTATTTTCTAAGTTTTCAGCGATCTCAGAAATGACCTCAAAAGAAGGTTATGGTATAGAAGTTACCTGTTCAGAATCGAAAGACCCAGTTTCTTCCCCCTCAGTCGCCGACTTGAAAAAATCATCGAAAATTTGGGAATGGTTCTGTAAGGGAGGTGATGGCTTGAATGAAATTTTAGTTTTGAATAGACGCTTAAGGCTTCCCTAGAATCTAGGTATTTTAATTTGGTGAAGATTCTTGCTGAAACGGCACTGGTTCAAAGTCAATTGGATAGGCTTTTTAAGATTTTGAGTTTGGGTAGAGTTCTGCTCATGATTTAATTATTGGTATTTCAAAGTGCGCAGAGTGTAGAACACGTACCTCGCCTTTCAGATGAACCAGCACGATGAACCAGTTCATCATTTCAGAATCCTCTTGATCAAGCCTCAATTTGCAAAGATAGAAAAAATTTCATTAGTGACCAGTGAGTCATATCAAAATATGGCATAAGAGTATACTTTTGACAGTATGAGACTGAGCAATTGTTAATCTAATTATTTACACAAATTCCTGATTTTCTAGCCAATTTTTTTTTTCATTTTTCCTTCTTCTTTTTCCCTTTTTTTCCATGTACATTCTGAAGTGGTTCAATCAGGTGATCTTAATCATCCCTAATAGTAACCTGTTCCTTTCAAAATTCTCTCTACTCAGTGCTTTTGTAAAGATATCAACAATCTGTTTATCAGTAGCATAAAACTCAATAGTGATCAATCCCTTCTCATAATTATCCCTTAAAAATGATGTCTAACATCTATGTGCTTAGTTTTTTTTGTGATGAACCGAGTTCTTGGTCATACTAATTGCATTAGTGTTTTCACAAAAGATAGGGATAAAACCTACATCAACCCCACAATCAATTAATTGTTGTTTGATCCACAACATTTAGCACAACATGAGGCAGCAACAATACACTCAATTTCAGCAGTAGATAAGCCCTCAGAATTTTACCTTTTTGGTGGCCCAAGACGCAAGATATGAGCCAAGAAATTGTGTCATACCCGATGTGCTCTTTCTATCCACAAGAAAAACTGCATAATCAGCATCATCATATCCCACTAAGTTGAAATTACTACCTTATGGATACCATAGACAAAGGTCAGTGGTGCCTTTTAGGTATCTCAAGATCCTCTTGACAGCAGTCAAGTGAGACTATTTTGGATTCTCCTGGAATTCAACACAAAGGCCTACGATAAATCCCTCAAAGAATCGCTCAAAATCGAGCTCTACAAGTCAAGATATGAATAAAATGGTCTAACTCTCGTTTTTGGATTATATTATGTTTGCCCAGATATTTGAGCATTGCGATCGCGGACCAAAGATGCGATCACATAAAATAAAAATGTTGCTGGCCAAAAAGGTGCTATACGATTGCGAAGGTATCTATGCGATCGCATATAAGGGAAATAACCACTGCCAAAAGGTGCACAATGCGTTCGCGTGTCCATGTTTGCTATCGCGGAGAAGGAAATTTTTTGCTGCCAAACGTTGCACTATGCGATCGTGAAGCATTGGATGCGATCATATTGAAGGAAAACTGGGGGATTCAAGAGCAACACTATGAGATTGCGACTACTGCTATGCGATCGCATAGAAGGAAACCAGAAGACAGGTTCAACAGTGGAAACATGAGGGAAGATTGACTCGAAGCCCATCAGAAACACACCCGAGACCCCCGGGATCCCACCTAAACACACAAACAAGTCATATAACCTAACACGAACTCGCTTGAGGTTTCAAATCACATAAAACAACACCAAAACGACGAATCAAATCACAAATTAAACTTATGAAATTTTCAAATCTTTAATTATCAAAACTCGTGTCGAAACCTATCAATTCAACCCGGAATGACGGCAAATTTTGCAGACAAGTCATAAATGACACAATGGATCTACAGCCACTCTCGAAATTCCATTCCAAATCCAGTATCAAAATGTCACCTATCGGTCGAAATTGCTGAAATTCTAACTTTCGCTGAATTATCACAAATTACTCTACGGACCTCCAAAACCAATTCCGGACGTGCGCCTAAGTCCAAAATCATCATACGAAGCTGTTGGCATCACCCAAAACTCATTTCGAGGCCGTTTACTCAAAAGTCAAACCTCCGATCAAATTTCATCATTTAAGCTTCAAAAATAGAAATTTTCCTTCCAATTCGACTCCGGATTATCCGGTAACTGAATCCAACCACACACGCAGGTCGATATACACAAAATGAATTTGTTCAAGACCTTATGCCATCGAACAAAGCTTAATTTCTCAAAACAACCGGTGGGGTCGTTACACCGAGCCGACCCCGAAAGCACACTTTTCAGGGTTATGCTTCATGCTGTAATTCCTCAAGATTTCGAATGTCTCTTGCAAATGAGTTAAATGGTCCTCTGTGGTCAGGAACTTAACTAACATATCATCAATGTAAAATTCCATTGTTCCTATAATTTCTTTGAACATCTTGTTAACTAGGCGTTGATACGTGGCCCCCGCATTTTTTAGCCCGAAGGGCATTACATTATAGCAGTAGGTTCCATACTTAGTGATAAAAGAAGTTTTTTCCTGGTCTTCTGGGTCCATATGGATTTGATTGTACCCAGAATAGGCGTCGAGAAAAGTAAGTATCTCGTGTCCGCCCGTGGTATGGTATTTACACATCAGATTTGGATTCCTTTGAGAGGGATCAATTTGTATAGGTCTGGGCCACCTTGTTTGATCCTTCTGATGGCCAATATTATACCCGAGGCATCGACACTGAAATTGTACTCCGATAATTGGGGTGCTTCTGTGGGATCTGCATATTTTTCCCAGTTTTGCTCATGAGTCCCTAAGAATTCTGTCCTCGGTCACCCCTCCCATCGTTCTGGTCGGAATTACGTCCTAGATGCTTATTCCTTCTATCTAAAGCATATGGCTGATACCGATCTTTATTCGACCTCGATTCTCTATCAACATCTCTTTGGTTCTTACATGTTGTTGGTCGTCCTCGACCCTAATCTTTGACTGATATCGGTTGTGAACATCTGCCCAAGTCACAACCGGGTACTCTGTTAAGTTCTGCTCAACTGGCCCGATGCAATTGAACTCCACTCGTTTAATCCCTGGGTGAAAGCTTGAATAGTCCAATCGTCGGTAACCGATGGTAACTCTATACGTTCCATTTGGAATCGAGATACAAACTCTCTTAGCATCTCGTTATCTCTATGATTCACATTGAAGAGGTCTGATTTTCTTGTTGCAACCTTTATAGCGCCAGCGCGTGCCTTTACAAATGAATCTGCCAACATGGCGAACGAATCGATGGAGTTTGGTGGCAAGTTATGGTACCAAATCATAGCTCCCTTCGACAGGATCTCTCCGAATTTCTTTAGCAGTACTAACTTAATTTCATCGTCTTCCAAATCATTTCCTTTTATGGCACATGTATAAGAGGTAACATGCTCATTGAGGTCTGAGGTCCCGTTGTATTTAGGTATATCGGGCATCCTGAACTTCTTTGGTATGGGCTTCGGAGTCGCACTGGAGGGAATGGTTTTTGCACAAACTTTTTGGAGTCCATTCCTTTTAAGATCGGTGGTGCCCCCAGAATCTGATCGACTCGAGAATTATAGGTTTCCACCTTCTTGTTGTTAGCCTCGATTTTCTTTTCTCCCGACTTTATTCTCTTAGTAAGCTCCTCGAGCATTCTCATTATAGCATGGTCAGTTGTCGAAGTATTGTCACATGATCTTTCAGGCACTGGCTCGGTACGACGAACAACCTCTTGTTCGATCCTATTCTGTGCCATGTGTCGATTTTACAACTAAGCAATGACATTCTGCTGGGCTTGTAGAATTTCAAATATAACTTGGAGACTGACACATTCGTCTCCTCTACCCTGAGTACCTCGACCTTCAGTTCGACCCTCTCTGTGTACGCTTCCATCGGGGTCCCCACCTAGGTCCGCATTCAGAGCAATATGCGAACCGACATCGACCGGGTTGACGGGTGGTGGTCCTCCGAGGTCAGCTTGTGGCACCTTGATTCCTGGAGCTATAATATTCTCGTTCTCTCTATGGAGTCCGAGACTGTTGTCACCATGAGTAGTTGTGTTTTGTGAGTTTGACATGATTTATCCTGAAAACAAAATTCTTGACAAGAAACAAGCGTAAAATAGTATGTTAAGTCAGAACTAGCATTGAACGATCACTATTATCCTTAGCCGCATGGTGGGCGCCAAACTATTTACCTCGAAATACGAGTAACAATTAATTTGTAATGCAGTTATAAGGATATGTGATCTAATTCAATGCCAATTGATAAATAGCTAAATAAATAAAGGAATTAAACGAATTAAATGGATCAAACCGGTGTAATTACAAGTTATCGACCCGGTCTGGATAGGCTCAAGATCAAGTGCCAAGAACAATAAGAACAACAAGAGTAACACGAACAATATGAACATAATCGACAGTAAGAACAACGAAGGATTAAGAGTAGCTAAAAGAGCAGAGTGTTTGTATTTCTCAGTAGTAGCGTAAGTGATAACTCGTATGATGATAATCCCCCGTACAAGTGAACATGGTTCCTCTTTATATAGTAGAGGAACCCTAAATAAGGTATGACTCTAATTTTGGAAGTAAAATACATGATTGATATCAATAACCGTTAATGGTTCGGCCGGTTCCCAGTTCTTCGCAGAGATAAGTGGTCGATTGCAGATATCTCGTGATTCTGTTACTGCGGTATCGATTTAGCCTGACATTGATCCCTTAGTCTTCATGTCCTTCGAGCCCGAACTTGCTTTGATATTGGCTCACTCTCGAGGTATACCCTTGAGCCCGTAAAATTGGGTATCTTCCATTTTTACTGTATACAATAAGGTAAATTATAATTAATTTTATTGTCCTAATATTAGAGTAGGAATTTATAAATAAAAATTCAAATAAGGAAAGCTTTAATATGCAAAGTTTTAGTTGACTTTAAAGTTTAAAATCTTAGAAAAATAATTAAATTAGTATTTTAGCTAGTTTTTAAGGAGTAAAAAAACGAACAATATTTCAGTAAGAAGTTTTGTGCGTTTAATATAATATAAATATAGATAGATGTAGAGATGGATTAGATAGATAGTCAGACACCGAAGCTGGCAAGTATAGATTTTTATAGAAAATAACATAAATATTATTGACAAATGTATTTGAATTATAAATTAAATAATAAAGAAATAATTCAAGTTCCCAAAAAATAATGAAGACGAATGTTATTTAGTAACTCAGTGGGTTCAAAGCACATACATTAATTAAGTGAAAAATATTTTCGTTTCATTCTTCTCGATACTCTTCTCTTATTCTCCAACTTTCTCCTCATAATCTTTGCATAGTTTTATCGAACCAAATGAATTATACTAGTCATGCACTGGCTTTCAAAAGCTTTTCTAGTGTATGGTTGACAAAGCAACAACTCCTTTTTTTAATGTTAGCGTCAATATAATTTTGTTGCATGCAATTCTAAATATCGTGCATAGCCTTCGGTAAAAAAACTTACCTAATATATGACAAACAAAACAATTAACGAAATAAGTTCGATAAAACATAGCGCATAAATATTGTCTAAAAGTACCCATAACCTAGAAAAAGGAACTAAAACTGAAGATGAAAAGAAAAAGAGGAACTCCAAAAGCAAAAATTTTATAACAAAAAATAACACTCGTGGTCCTAAAATGGAGTTGATGGTGAAGGACTCTTGAAAAGGAAATGAGAGAAATAATATGATTTTTTAAATCAAAATCAAAGTATTAGGGCAAATAATTAAATGAATATTACGATTTTTCAAATTAAAGTCCTAATAGTCCTAAACATTAGGCAAATAATTAAATGACTATTTTTAGTATTAGAAAAAGAATTAATCACGATTCTTATAGTAGGAAAATAAGTTAAATTACTATTTTGTTCAATATAAATATATTTTTAAGGGGCATAAAAGGCGAACGACATTTTGCTAAGAGTGTTTGTACTTTTAATATAGGGTACGCGTTTCATGCGTGCGCCCCATATCAATGGATATATAAGTTTCTAAGTGTGAGCTCTTGAAATTAGTAAATATTGATCCCATTTAGCTATCTTAATAAATGAAGAAATCCTTCTCTACATAAATCCTCAGATGCCTTATTACGATTTCTAAAGAATTATGGGAATACCTTATGAAATTTATTGTTATTTTTGTAACCTAATACTAAATGGTACGTGCTTTGCGCGTATTCCCGAATACAATGAGCAAATACTTTAAAAAATAAGTCAATATATGGACTACACTTTTAATGACAAAGAATATTTACAGGAAATAATTATAGAATATTGATGCATATACAATAGTTTATATATCTAATTTGGAAAAAAATATATGTTGAATGAAGTTTAAAGATTTCTTTATAAAATTCATATGTGCATGTCCCTAGCGTACATTTACTACCAATAAATAAAAAATTATGAACAAATTATTTAATTTATATAAGGTAAAATAACTTCAATAAGGTCATTAATTTTTTTTTTGGTGAGCAATAAGGTCATGAATGACTTCTTTTATAGGAGTATTTAGCTTTATATAATACAAATAAAAAAGGAATTTAACCAATAAAATCATGTATAACTCAAATGTAGAAAACAAAAAAAGAAAAGAAGTAGCCAACATTATTTGTAGTTTTATTTTTTGTGCTTTAATTCAGTAACCAACTTTATTTGGTGTTGCTTACTGTTTTTTTAAAATAAATTAATTAAACTATGAATTCTTAATTGGTTATAGTACCATAACACAGAAACTCCTAAACCTAGAGCAACAAATCTCAATGACGGTAAATTGAAATTAATTTCTCAGATTTCGTTTGAAGAATTTTCGTGGGTCCCCCTGTCATAATAACTCTTTCATAATAATTACTAAGTTACATAATTTAAATAAAAACTAATTTATATAAGGTCAATATTGAGTTATTTTTTGGAAAATAATTTGATGACTATCCCTAAAAGTAAAAAATTTATTACATGGATATTCCTAAATAGTAGAGAATTAATCAAATGGCTATTTCTAAATATTAGGAAAATAATCAAATGACTATTTTGTCCAATGTGAACTTTATTTTTAAAGGGTAAAAAAGACGAACGACATTTCGCTAAAGGCGTTCGTGCTTTTAATATAATTGTTTACCCTAAAATTCGAGTAACAAATAAACTTATATTGTGATTTTAAGGATACATGATTTAATCCAATACCAATTGATAAATGACAGATTAAATAGATAAATTGAACAGTAAGATAAATCAAACCAGTATTCTAGCGATGCTTTCGACCTCGATTCGAGATGGTCTCGAGGTTGGATAACAAAAACAGTAATGAACATAGAGTAAGTAAATACAGAGCAGCGTATATATTCTTTATCAGTGAATAATTGATGATGCTACAAAATGAATGGGGTCCCTCTTTATATAGCATAGGAATCCTAAATAAGGTAAAACTCTAATAACGAAAATAAATCACATGATTGGTGTCAATAACCGCTTGATTCGATATGTTCTGGGATTTCCGCCGAGATCTTCGGTCGGTTGCAAATATCTTTCCATTCTGTTATTATGCCTTACTCGAAGTCGGTCATGCTCGGTCTCGATCTTCAGCGAGCACTTCGATCTTCACGCTCCATACTCTGCCATCGAGCTCGAGCCTGGTCTATTACGAACTTACTCTCGAGGCAGCTCCTCGTTCTTACGAAATCAGACATGCCCAACTTCGACCGTATACAGATAGTCGTTGCGTTTCTTGGAGTGAAATAATAAGAAATGGTTTGAGCCTTGATTTTCCGAAATCTCGATCATGACATCGTTTTCATGATGTAAGCGAAGGATGTGACCGAAATGTCACGTCGGTCCAGTTCCCCAAATCATTAATGCTTGTCAGTTAGTGGTCGGCCATTAGCGACACTAAGCCATCGCCGTGAGCCTATATTTACCCGCTCCTTCATTGAATGAAACTTTACTTTTGCTCTAAGTCTTCTAACTTTCTTCATCTCCTCCCTTTCGCCGCCTGTAGAACCACCTTTGTTAGCACCGAAACCATCAGTTTTTCATCTTCCTTCGCTCTTATTTTCTTATATCAATGGCCAAAACCTCAAAGACCGTACCACAGAAGGAGAAAGCTTCCTCCTCCTCTT
Source organism: Nicotiana paniculata (assembly GCA_005239505.1). Taxonomy (NCBI): domain Eukaryota; kingdom Viridiplantae; phylum Streptophyta; class Magnoliopsida; order Solanales; family Solanaceae; genus Nicotiana; species Nicotiana paniculata. The sequence goes on along the minus strand of ML363970.1, from coordinate 85,652 downwards.
CCTGACCGTCCGGTGACAAGGGGACGTCGGAGATGCTTCCCTATGAGTACGTTCCTGGCCCGTGTACTCTAAAATCCGACTTCAAGGTCGAAAACCCGATGCGAGCATGTGTCGATGTACATGTGCTCTATAACAGAGATCCATATCGAGGCCATGAAGAGGGACTACAACTGGGGTCCCGAGGTCATGGTGCAAATCCCTGCTCCCGAAGAGAGCATCAATATAGATGTGGAGGGGTTCCTAAGTGTTTCACTTATCCCTTCACATTGGGTCCCCTCGACCTGATGATCCTTGACTTCTGTAAAAGATATCAGGTCACCCTCGGCCAAATCCACCCTTCTCTATGACGCATAGTAATCATGATGCGCTTCTTCTCTAACAAGGCCGAGGGGATGGAGTTTACTCTAAATCACCTCATGCGGTTGTACCGGCCTCGAATCTATCAAATACTGATTAGGATTCAATGTCGGGCAACGAAGGCCTTGTTCTCGAGCATCAACGAGGCTAAGGATCGAGGTTGGATGAGCCGTTTTATACAGGTGAGGACCCATGACATACTAGCAGAGGAGAAGATGCAATTCCCTAAGGAGTGGAACCCCCGATCGTAAGTGACCTTTTAACTTTTTTCTTTGTACCTTCTTCGATTTCGCCTAATATTTCCTTTCGACATGCATCTACTCCCTGGATGCCTCAAGCAGTGCCCAACCTCGAATATTGGGTTTGGAAACTAGCTTCAACTTCCGCTCATGACGAACGCGCATGGCGTGATTTGGCAAGGGGAAGATGGGAGGCCAAGAACCATGGTAAGGATATCATTTATCACATTCTGAAATAATTTTGTACTTTTTTTATAACTAATTTTCTTCCACGCATGCCTGACCAAGGATTCCATTTTGAGGCCCTTGAGTGGCGAAGGAGAAACCAACTCCCCGGTTCCAAAGCTGGATAAATACAAGAAGTGGAGGGATGCCTCGCAGTCCGAGGACCCCAAGCCCAAGCCTCGAAGGGTGAGGCAGAAAGTAATCACTCTCACGTTGGAGTCAGTCCAAAACATGAGAGACGAAGAAGAAGGAGAAGAGGAAGGCGCCTCGACATTGACGGTCCGACCCAGGAAAGCCGTTGAGGTCGTCAAACCTTTCGAGCCGATGGTGGCTGCTGCAACCAAGCCTCGTGTCGAGGAGGCTTCAAAAAATAATTCGGGTATGGATCCCGAATCTCCAGAGGTCGAGATCATTTCTCGGCCATCCGCAACTACACCGGACGGTGCCGGTTTTGAAACCTCGTAGATCAATCAGAGCACCCCAAGCGACTTGCTCGGAGCCATGACAGCAAGTCACTTGCCTTCTCTTCCAAATTTTTCTAAGGAGGCTCGGGAGCTGAAGACCCCCGATATTGGCGGAGGCTCTAGTGTAGATGATCCCTTCCGGGATTTCTTTACTGGGGTCAATGATGCCTCCGATATCAGCAATGCTTCGATTCTTTTGGAAGAAGCCCAACGTCTTCTTTCTCGGGTAAGTATCAATTGTTGCAATTCTTTTCTTTACTCTTTTTTCTCCAAATCTGACTCATATTTTCTTTCTTATATAGTCCTCCGCTAAGTTTCGAGCCGACCTTAGCCAGTGTGAAACCGAACTCCAGAAGCTCTCGGAGGAGAGGAACGCTCTGAAGCTACTTTGTGGCCAAAAGGACGAAGCCGTAAAATACCTTCAAGCGGATCTGGCCAAGGCTCGTGAAGAGGAGGACGAACTAGATAAGCAAGTAACCGTACTTTTGATAAAGTATGGACTCAACCCAAATAGAGGCTAATACTTCACTCTCCCAGCTGCAACAGAAGGTAGAAAGGATCGAGCTACTTCGAGGAGAGTTCGGTCAGGTCAAGGCCGATTGTGATTGGTGGAAGGGGAGTATGAACCGCCTGGTTGCGAAAAAAGAGACTACCTCAGCCAAACTGTCATCGGCTGAGGTTCAACTTCGGGCCACTAAAGAGAAAAGATCGTCCCAGGACAAGAGGATCGGGGATCTTGAAACCCGGCTTGTTGAGGCCAAGGCGGAGATCGAGAAGACAAAGGTCATGGTAGACAAATCCATTGCCATGTATCAGGTCGATGTTGAGGATGGTCAAACGCAGCTAAGGGAGGCTTCCGATCCGGAGCAATGGAATAATGACTTGGCAAAATTCCAATCCCGTAGGGAAACCCTCGAGGAAATCCATGCTCGAGGTTTTGACCTTTCTGAGGAGATAGCCCAAGCCAAGGTGCTCGAAGCCGAAGCCAGGCAGCTTGCCTCCTCCGATGATGAAGATGATGATGAAGAAGGCACTCGAGGTGGATCCGACGAGGGGTCTGAAGGAGAAGATGCTCCGGAAGGCGAGGTCGGCCCCGACCGTAGTTATGACTTAGCTTCTTTTTTCTTTTATTTTTGTAAGACCTTGATCGGTCTCGTGTACATATCCTTCAATATCTCAAAGAAAACTTCTTTTCGAATGCCTTCATAGTTTATATGTTCAAATAAGTTCTATGCCTTTGCCTTGTGAAAATTCTTGCTGCTGTAACTTCACTTAATCGGGTGAGCATTAGCTCGAACTCGGAGTAGCACAAGCCCTTAGGTTTTTTAGTTAAGAGAGGGTAAGTCCCCGAGATCAGTAATATGTTTGAGATTTTATCTCGGATGGATTTATCGAGGCCATAACTGCATTATTTTTATAACTAAGTTCGAGTAAATTTTGAACTTAGAATAAAACAAACCGTTAGGTTTTTTATCAAGTAATGGGTAAGTTTCGAACTTACAGTAATATACCCCTTAAGATTTATGATGAATCCTCGAGCTATATTCAAGTCAATTGAGCTCGGAAGAGTGGAACCCTTAGGTCCCAGTTGAGTGAGAACAAGGTCTCGAACTCTGAATGTATTGGCCCTTAGACTCTTTTAGGTTGGGCCGATATGACCTTTAAAAGGTGTCTACTATTTCCCCCGTTCGGATTAAATGACTTAGTAAAATTTTCTTTATGCCTTAGCATGTACTTTTTACCCATTGAGTTTTTTGAGGGTTCGATGTCGGTTGAAACCCTTTTGCTGTTTGTGCCTTAGTACGTTTGTGTTAAGATAATTTGGTACCTCTTAAGGTTTTTCGAGGGCTGATTTTATCGAAGCCCCTTTTGATTATTTGCCGAGGGTAGCCTTTTTTAACCTTTTTTTCATAAAACTTGAAGGCCTATTGTTATTGCGGATTTTGTGCATCTCCGAGCCGCGTTATTTCGGCCGTAGCCTTTGGGTATGCCTCTTGGGCTTATTTCCCAATAACATTCTGAACTTGTTCGAAATGTCAGTTCCCGAGGATGGTGGCCTTAGCCTATAGATTGAGGGGTGCCTCTTTAAGGTATTATTATTTCGAGTTTGAATATGCCTGTCATTGATGGCAGTCCCCGAGTGTTCGAGGTATATCCGTACTTGGCTCTTGAGCCATTTCTCACAAAATCAAAAGTACGATATTTGTATAGTAGAGAATTTACTTCAAGACACGAGATGTTTGATAAATAAAGGATACTTCTTTGAATAATTTATACATGCGTACATGTTTTGCCATCGGGGCTCGACTAATATATATGGACACGGTTCATTCGACCGTTTGGCCCATTACAAAGTTTTCCCTACCGAGGCCCTTTGACACGAAGTGTTTTTCTCGAAGATATAACATTTGAGGGTGATGCTCCCGGTATTCGGGGTTGATTGTAAAGAATCCTTTGATACTATTGAATTGTCCTCAGGTAGCACATAATTGTTGTCTCGTTAAAAACCTTGTCGGAAAAACCCATTTGGGATAAAACCGATCTAAGGGAAGAAGAATGCAACGCGTACTTTATAACCTGAAGTCTCGATGTTTTTGGTCGAAATCCTACAATGAGTTAGCATCGAATATATATATATATATATAAATGAAAGGAGGGAGAAATTCATACCTTAACAATAATATTGTTTGAGAAATGACATGCTCTAGTTGTTTGGCAGTGGTTCGCCGTCCATCGTTCCGAGTTTATAAGACCCTTTTTCCGACTATATTGAGGACTTGATAGGGTCCTTCCCAATTTGGGACAAGCTTCCCTTTATTAGGATCTCGAGTGTTGATGGTGACTTTCTTTAGGACTAAGTCCCCGACTCTGAAGTGGCAAAGTTTGGTTCTTCTATTGTAGTACCTTTCGATTCGTTACTTTTGTGCAACCATTCGAACTAGTGCAACTTCTCATTTTTCATCTAACAATTCGAGGCTAGTATTCATAGCCTCCTGATTAGATTCCTCAGTTGTATGTCGAAACCTGGCACTAGGTTCTCCGACTGGAATCGAGGCTTCGGAGCCATATACTAGGGAAAACGGAGTTGCTCCTATGCTAGACTTTGATGTTGTTCGATATGCCCAAAGGACTTCGGGCAGAATTTCTCTCCATTTCCCTTGTTCAACCTTTTCTTCAGGTTTTGGATGATAGTCTTGTTCGTCGATTCGGCCTGTCCGTTCCTACTAGGGTGATACAGTGTTGACAATATCCTTTTTATTTTATGGTCTTCGAATAATTTCGTTACTTTGCTGCCGATAAAGTGTTTACAATTGTCGCATACTATTTCTGCTGGTATCCCAAATCGACATGCGATGTGATCCTAGATGAAATATATAACCTCTTTTTCTCTGACCTTCTCGAAAGCATGTGCTTCAACCCATTTAAGGAAATAGTCAGTCATAAATAAAATGAACTTAGCTTTACCTGGGGCAGCTAGTAGAGGGCCGACGATATCCATCCCCCATTTCATGAATAGCCATGGGGATAGGACCGAGTGAAGTTGTTCTCCGGGCTGATGTATCTTTGGTGCAAACCTTTGGCATTTATCACATTTTCGAAAAAACTCCTTAGAGTCTTTTTCCATGCTATCCCAGTAGTATCCCGCTCTAATGACTTTGCGAATTAGTGACTCGGCGCCGGAGTGTTCCCAACAAGTACCTTCGTGTATCTCTCGCAGAACATAGTCGGTGTCTCCTTGTCCCAAACACACTGCCAATGGTCCATCGAATTTCCTTTTGTATAATGTTCCGTGTTCGGCCAATGTCAAACGAGCAGCTTTGGTTTTTAGGGACCTCGATTCCTTAGGGTGTGAACTCCAATGGGAGCTTTCCATTCTTCAAGTACTCGATGTATTTATTCCTCCAGTCCCACGTTAAGCTTGTAGAGTTTATCTCGGTATGTCCTTCCTCGATCACGAATCTCGAGAGTTGAACGATAGTCTCTGAGCTGATCTCATCCTCCTCGACCGATGACCCCAAATATGCAAGTGCATCAGCCTCACTATTTTGCTCCTGAGGTACATGCTGTAAAGTCCATTCCTTGAAATGGTGCAAAGTTACCTGCAATGTGTCCAAATACCTTTGCATTCTATCCTCTCGAACTTCGAAGGTTTTGTTTACCTGATTCACCACCAGTAAAGAGTCTCACTTAGCTTCGACGATTTCTGCTCCCAAGCTTTTATCTAGCTTGAGACTTGCAAGAATGGCCTCGTACTCGGCCTCGTTGTTAGTCAACCTAGAGGCTTTGATAGATTTTCTAATAGTGCTACCCGTGGGCGGCTTCAAAATGATGCTTAGCCCAGACCCCTTCACATTCGAAGCACCGTCTGTGAGAAGGGTCCATATGATGTGCATGATTTTAATAAGATCTCCTTTTCAACTTCAGGTACGAGGGTTGGTGTGAAATCGGCCACGAAGTCCGCTAAAATATGAGACTTGATGGTCGTTCGGGGTTGATATTCGATATCTTACCCACTGAGTTCGACGACCCATTTGGCCTATCAGCCCGATAGTCGGGCTTGTGCAAAATATTACAAAGTGGGTAAGTGGTTAATGCACATATAGGGTGACACTAAAAGTATGGTTTTAACTTTCTAGAAGCGCTTATCATTGCACGTGCCAATTTCTCTAAGTGTGGATACCTAGTTTCTGCTTCTCATAAGGTTCGACTTACATAATAAACAGGGAACTGCGTACCTTTCTCTTCTCGAACTAGGACACCACTTACCGTGATATCGGATACCGCCAAGTACAAGTAAATTTTCTCATCTGCCTTCGGAGTGTGAAGTAGTGTTGGGCTCGATAAGTATCACTTCAATTCTTCTAATGCATGTTGACACTCCGCAGTCCAGGCGAAATCGTTCTTCTTTTTGAGTAGAGAGAAAAACATGTGGCTTTGATCCTATGACCTCGAGATGAATCGGCCCAAGGAAGCTATCCGTCCATTCAGCCTTTGTACGGCTTTTACACTGTCCACGACGGTGATGTCTTCGATGGCCTTGATTTTATCGCGGTTGATTTTGATCCCCCGATTTGATACCATGAAGCCAAGGAATTTGCCCGAAACGACCCCGAAAGCACATTTCTCGGGGTTGAGCGTCATGTTATATTTCCTTAAGATCTCGAACGTTTCCTGCAAATGAGCCAAATGGTTCTCTGCGGTCAGGGACTTAACTAGCATGTCATCAATATAAACTTCCATTGATTTACTTATTTTTTCTTCGAACATTTTATTTACTAGGAGTTGGTAAGTAGCTCCTGCGTTGTTTTTAGTCCGAAGGGCATTACATTATAACAATATGTTCCATACTTTGTGATAAAATAAGTTTTTTCTTGGTCTTCCGGGTCCATTTAGATTTGATTGTACTCGGAATAAGCATCGAGAAAAGTAAGGATCTCGTGGTTGGACATGGCATTGATCATGCGATCGATGTTGGGCAGTGGAAAAGAATTTTTGGGACACGCTTTGTTTAAGTCCTTATAGTATACACACATTCTAAGTTTATTCCCTTTTTCAGGGACTACGACTACATTGGCTAACCATTCGGGGTATTTGTCGCGCCCCCTCTCTTCTCCCTCTCCTTTCGGATCGATCAGGGTATTCGACATTATTGGGACAACTCGTTTCCTTTTGGGAAAGGAGTAAGGAATTGAAGAGTCGCCACCTAACGAATTAAGGTGTGTTAGGGCACCTACTAAGGGTCATTTACAAACACAGATTGGATAACCAGAGATAGAGTAAGTGATTGAAATTACTTCAAGGGGAAGATCTTAGGCACCCCTCGAAGTCCACAACTGTGGTTCCTGGCCAAACAAGCTTTGTGAATTTTAAAACAGGTAGCACATAAGCAATAAAAACACATAGGTAAATAAATAAAGGTTTTTGAGAAGATTCACAGTCTAAGCACACATATGTGCTAAAGTTTAAAAGATTTAGAGTCTAGGCACACATATAAGGTTTTGAAAGCGTTATGATCTAAACACACATATGTAAGGGATAAGGGGTCCTAGGTTATTTATCCTATAGGATCACATAAGTGCAATGCCCGGTAATCACTCCTCAATGAGGGGCTACATGTTGCATTAGCGCACAGGTCATCATATCCATGTCTACCCTTTCCCACACCTTAGTGGTTATTAAGCAAGTTTATTTAACTGCGTACTGCTACCCGTCCCTTCTTAATGGTCCTGGAGGAGATTAGGACCTCTACCTATAGGTAGTTCTAAACAGGCCCCTAAGGTTGAAAGGAGAAAATACTAGGCGACATGAAAGAACATATAAGACTTTAACAGATAAAGGCGGGGAAAAATAATTAAGAGGTTCAGATTTACCTCCATAGATAATGCACGTAAACAACACGACTCAAACACAAATAAGAGCAGTATTATTAGACAGGATCCTAAAACATGATGTCTAAGTGAATATCAAAACACAGAAGATATGCAGTTTTATTTTATAAACCTAGAAGATGTGGCCCTAATCAGTTTGCCTACTGATTTTAAGCCTGTTAACCATTAAGCAGTAAACATAAAAGAAACATTTTTCCAGTTTTATAAAGGTTGGTTACCTAAGGCTTGCCTAGGCGTGGGGGGGGGGGTGCACAATAGTGACCAGAATTGTTAAAGAAATTATTGGGAAGCTGTTATACCTAAAGCATGTTGTTCTAAGTGTTGCAAAGACACATGGATTATTACCAGTTTTACTAACACAAGATAATCATATGTGAGACTGTCTTATGTCCCTTTTTCATGCATTAGTAGTTTAGCTAGGTGTGACTTAGTGAGATCCTAAACAAGGTATCTAGTATGTACATTATAAGATGCAGAATGATTTATATGAAAAATTCCTAAAAAAAGCATGATTTCTAGATGCACAGAAAGTTACAGCATGATTTCAGAATATGCAGTAGCAACAACTTTCATGTTAATGTTGTTATTTAGCCAAGAAGCAGGATTTCTAAGTGATGAAAATAATGTTAAATGAGATGCTGAAATAGTAAACCTAAGAACATGATATCTGATGCATGACATGCTTAGAATGTATTGGTCCTAAACATGGATTTTAATGCGCACATGGGAATGTAAACTAAGGCATGATTTCTATCCATTGATATTGATAACAGACATAGCTACCCTCCTCTTTTCACTATCAATCCCCAATATTAGTTTACAACAATTATTACAAACCAATGTTAATGAATTATATAAGTAGATAAAGAAAAATAAGAAGTTACGCGATAGGAGCCTGAAAATAGGACCAGATTCTCAGAACCTCAAATGCCCAAATATTTCATAGCCTTTCTCATATCCAGGCGTGTTAGAGTTCCCTAAGGACCTCAAGGGATCCCGGGAAGTGCTCACACCCAGATTTCACAATCATAATTGAGTAAGTGCAGAGTGGAAGTGCCTGAACTTAAGAACCTAAGAGTAGAGTGAGAGTGATTGACATAGTTTTGAAAAGGTTTAACAGGAAAGAAGTATTTGAAAAAGAGACCCAGTTGAAGTAGTTTTATAAAATGGGAGAATTGTTTAATAAAACAGCTTTTAAAAACAGTTGTGTAATTTAAACAAACAACAGGTCAGTCAAACAAGTTCAACAATACTCAGAGAACAAACCTTCACACAGGGATAACTGGGGATTGGGGACAATTAGAGCAGGTATGAAGAACACATAACAGACAGGGGTCCTTTGCAATTAGTGCAAATAGTAAGACATGGATTCAGGAGTGCTAATTAGAACATAGTCACAGAATCAGAAGTGCTCAAGGGGATTCATGGGGTTGGGAGATTGTATATTATAGGACTTCATACTAAACATAATTGAGCATAGCATCAAGACAACTTAGGGTAACAAATCTATAGGTGCATACCAGAACTAGGCAACCAGTTGTGATGACCCAAAAGGTCATCTTGTGTAATTTAGCAGAAACTGTGTTTCGAGGCCCCGAAAGCCTCCGTTAATATCACCTTGATGTGCGTGCACAGCCCGAGCGCATAGTCGGGAAGTCTTTATGTGAAAATGTGTTGAACAGTTGAATTTATGATAATAAATGGAATAAAGTTGACTTTGGTCAATATTTTTGGTAAACGGACCCGGACTCGTGATTTGACGGTCTCGGAGGGTCAGTGGGAAAATATGGGACTCGGGCGTATGCCCGGAATCGAATTCCGAGGTCCCAAGCCCGAGAAATAAATTTTTAAAGAAAATTATTTTTTGAAAATAAGAAAGACTTTTGAAAATGAACTTTGATGTGAAATCTGTGTTACCGGGCCCGTATTATGGTTCCGATGCCCGGAACAAGTTCAATATGTGTTATCTGTAAAATTTGGAAAGAAACGTACTTGGTTTGACGTGTTTCGGATCAAAATTGGCAAAATTGGAGAATTTAGAAGTTTATGAAGTTTGAGAAAATTCTATAGATTTTTGAGTTTAATTCATTGGTTTTGATGTGATATTAGTGGTTTAATTACTCGAATAAGTTTGTAGGATGATTTTGAAGTCTTTCGTATATTTGGTTTTGGGCCCCAAGGGCTTGGGTGAGTTCCGGGTAGGTGTCGGGGTGCAAAAGAGTTGGAAAATCTGGGTTTCGATCTGTTTCTAGTGTTCTGTGTTTCTCTCTCCGCGATCGCGACGTGACTCAAGCGATCGCGATGTGTCTATGGTTGGGGGTGGGAAATTACCCTACGCGAATGCAGGGCCTTGGACGCGATCGCAGTGCATGGGGGTGGTGCTCTACGCGATCGCGAGGGGCCTCACGCGATCGCATAACGTTAAAGGGATCTGGGAGCAGGGCATCGTGTTGCTCTACACGAACGCGATCACTTGGTCGCGATCGTGATGGTCAGTGTCCAGTACCCCCGCGATCGCAGTCCCTTGTTCGCAATCGCGTAAGTCTAAAACCCAGTACTCTCCGCGATCGCAACTCCCTTTCCGCGATCGCGTAGAGTAAATTCGCCCAGTCATTTTAATGCCTTAAAAACAGAATGCTATTTCGGGATTTCTCATATTTCTCACCCTCTCCTTCTTATCCAAGCCCTATATCCGAGTTCCAAGCTACTCTTCCTCCATAACTTCATAGGTAAGTGTTCTTAACTCCGTTTTGTTTCACTTTCATCAACTAATCACTAGAATATAGGCCTAAAATCATGAAAATAAAGTAGAAATTAGGGGATTTGGGTAGATTTAGGGTTTATGGGATTTTGGGTAATTCAAATTTGGGGTCTAATTTCAAAACAAATCATATATTTGAACTCGTGGGGGTATGAGTGATCGGGTTTTGGTCCGAGCCTCATGTTTGGACCAAGCGAGACCGGGGTCAGATTTTGGTATTTTTGGAAGAATGCTAGGAATTGTATATTTAGGCTATGGTATTGTATTAATGAGTCATTATTGATGTAATAAGTTAATTATGTCTAGATATTGTTCCGGAGTTGAATTCAAAAGGAAAGGTGGTGTTAGAGGCTTGATTACTATTTTTGGACCCGAGGTAAGTGTCTTGCCTAACTTTGGTGAGGGAATAGGTATTGTATGCTATGTGTTAAATGCTTATCATGTTCAATGCATAGGTGAGGTGACGAGTACCTATGCATTGTGTGTCAAGCATGCCCGTGAGTCTATTTTCGATAGAAATCTTATTATTACTTCCATGTTCGTTATAATATGAACTTATCTCTACTTGGAAGTTGATTGTTGTTGAAAATCCTCGTTGATGAACTTGTGATGAAATGGTCCTGTTGAGGACCCAACTGTAAAGGATATACTTGAAAAGGTTGGTTATAGCTGACACCCTTACCGGGCAATTTATTATGATAATGACTGATATTCTCCCCTTGTCGGGTGATTATGATTTGTGATTACACTATGCTACATTCCTTGCCATTTTGATAATTGCCATTGCATTGGTGAGGAAGGTGTAAAGTACGAAGGGTGATGCCGTGTCATGATTTACATTGATCACATCATATATTGCATAGTGAGGAAGAGAGTAAAAGCACGAAGGGTGATGCCGTGCCATGATTTACATTGATTACATCATATATTGCATAGTGAGTAAGAGAGTAAAAGCACTAAGGGTGATGCCGTTCCATGATTCATGTTATCTTACATCGTACATTGTATTGTGAGGAAGAGAGTAAAAGCACGAAGGGTGATGCCGTGCCATTTATTACATTTCTAGCATTATATTTGTTTCATTAGCATATTTTTGATAAATTGTCTTCTTGTCTGTTCCTATGTACTTAATTAACTGCTCTATCTCACTTGTTACCCCCTTTGTCTGCTCCCATATCCCCCTACGTATCTGTTTATCTCTTGCTTTGTTTTCCACGATATATGTTGTAGAATAGTACAAGTTAATGTTTATTGTCAAGTCTAGCCTCGTCACTACTTCGGTCGAGGTTAGGCTCGACACTTACTCAGTACATGGGGTCGGTTGTACTGATGCTACACTGCACATCTTATTGTTGTGCAGATCCCGCACTCAGACCCAGTGGACAGCGTTGAGGGAGTCACCTTCAGTCCACCCCAGAGGCTTCAAGGTATACCCCTGACGTTCGTGGGCCTTGACGTCTCTCCTATCCCTAGTTCATGTGTTTCTGTCTTGTCTTTCCTCTAGTTCTCAGAGACAGTCATGTATTTCCTTTCAGACTTTGTATTTAGCACTCCTATAGACAGTTTATGAGTTTGTGACCCCAGGTTTTGGGGAATTATTGCGACGTTGTATTATGTTATCTTTACTTAGTTTTGAAACTTTATCTATTTCCGCTGTTAAGAATGGTGAATTGTTTTTATCTTATTCTGTTAATTCGGTGTTATCATGTTAGTTCAACTGCACATGTTGGCTTGTCTAGCGGGTTCAACGTTAGACGCCATCACAGCGGAAGGTGGGATTTCGGGCCGTGACACCAGTACACAAGCATCAAAATAGAGTTGAGTCACATTGAGATAGATTACAGGTTTATAATAACATGCTAACCCTAAAGAGTTTAGACATAACTAGCATACTAGATGAAGCACTGATTCAAGGAGGTCAATTACATGTTGAACAACAAAACAATAGATAGAAACATATTAAGAGCATGATAAAATGAAGCAGTAAAAGAAACATATTGGCTTTGGGACTTGAATTGAAAATCAGAATATACCAGTAAAGAGACAGTAAATACAAAAGTGAAGGGACAGGAGAGCACAATAGTTAGCCTTGGCTTGCAGCCGGCTAACTTAGAATAATAGTAAGTGACACAAAAAGAGAGCAGAAAGCTTTGAGTGCGAGAGATAGTTTTCGAACCAAATGTGTTCGTGTGTGTGTTGATGAAAGAGCAATGTATATATAGTTTGAAACTAGTTAGAGAATAAGGTAAAAATCAAAGTCATGCAGTGATTGGGGAATCAGAATCAATCAGCATAAAAATAATGTAATTACTCCCTTCAATTAAGGAGTTAACTTCAAACGGTAATAGACATGTAACAAATAAGGAAAGATACCATATGTGACTGGAATATAACACATAAGGAAACAATCTCAGCACATAGAAGTATAACACATGTAATAGAGGCTAGGTTCAGAAAATCTAATTAAGGAAAGTACTTTAAAAATCGATTGACACCATAATCGCCCATAAAATAAGGCAAGAAAATATTTTAGAGGTTGAAATTAGTAGAGAATGGAGGATATCAATCACTGGGAATTAGGGATTCAAACAGAAGTAGTATTGATGAACACAAACTTCTGAGAATAAGCGAGATAAAAACATAATAGGCAGGAATAGGCAAAATCAGAAACCCTAATAAGCCAAATAAGGTGAAAATAACACAAAATTAGGGATTCGCATAGGACATAACATGACTTAACAAATAGACATGATATAGGCGGAAGAAGAAACAATCAGAAACCCTAATAAGGTAAAATCACAGAAACTCTGAATGAATTCATAAATAACAGACATGCAAATGAATCAAATGAACAAATAAGCAATAACAGACTCAGAAACCATGATTAAGACCAAGAAACTTAGGATTTTGACATAATAAGTCACACAAAAGGAGAAAAACTTAAATAGACGCTTAAACATATTGAAAATCATAGAATAACACTTAAATCAGAAGAAAAATCATTTTTGAAAAGGGTTCAAGAAATCCTAGTTTGAAGACGAAGAAGCGTTTTAGCAAAAATCGGAGAAATCATTAAGGAAAATAGCAAAATAACTCAGGACATACTCAGATCTATTACGGGTCTAAGAAGTCAAGAGTTAAAAATAGGGTTTCAGAGATAGATAACCCAGAGATAAGAGAATCGGTTTAGAAACCATAGGTTTTAGCTAGAGATGGAAGGATCTTACTCAAACAGACCAAGGGTGGCCTAATAACAGCATGAAAAGGCCATAGGGTGAGTTGAACTGCCTATGGTTCCTTTGAGGATCTTAAGGTAGCAGTTATCCGGCATGTGAGGGAGCCATGGNAAAATGAGAGGGAAGGGGGGGGGGAGGGGTAGTCTTTAGGGTTAAATTAGGTAAGAAGAGATCTGGACTGTTGATAAAAAATGATCAACGATCCAGATTAAAAGGGGGATTGGATCGGGTGATTTTAACGGATTGGGCCTGGGGTATTTGGGCTTGATTTAATCATGTTTGTGTCTGGTATAATAGGGGAGTCATTAATCAATTTAGGCTAAAATTGAAATAGGCATGGGCTATTTGTTAAATACCCAGATAGTGTAATTAAAATAGTTTTATAAGGTAATTACTAATTATAAAAATGAATCATATGCATGGAAATAACTTAAAAATGATTATTTGATATTTAAAAATATAGAAGGCTAATTTCTGGTAAAAAAATAGTATAAAATTACATGCTTAGGCTATAATTGCAAAGTTATTGCAATTATAGTCAAAAGATGTAAATTTGGCTAATATGAAATAATTTGATCTTATTAGGACCATAAACAATGAATTAAATCAAGAAATGCATTTGAAATCATCTGTGATGCGATTTTGTAATTATTTATTAGAAATAAAATGCTAGATAAATTAGACAAAATATAGGAAAATTATGGAAAAATACCAATCGTTGTTAATGCATGATAATTTTTAAAAATATTTTGGGAAAAATTGGGTATCAACAGTATTTTACTTCCCGAGTGGACCCTATTTTGAGAAGTTTAATTACCTTGTCCTTTATGAAGGCGTGCTTTACCTCGGACTGGGGTCTTCTCTTTTGCTTCACCGGTCTGAACTTAGGGTCCAGGCTTAATCGATGTGTTGTTATCTCCGATGGGATCCCTGTCATGTCTAAATAGGACCATGCAAAACAGTCTATGTTATCAATAAGAAATTGAATAAGCTTTTACCTGAGTTTGGGGGTTAACCCCGTTCCCAGGTATACCTTTCGCTCAGGAAGGTACTCGATCAGTATAACCTGTTCCAGCTCTTTGACCGTTGATTTGGTGGCATCCAAATCTTCGGGAACAACAAAGGTTCGAGGGGTTATAAAGTCCTCCTCTTCTTCTTCTATCACCTGTTTCTCCAATTCGGTCAAGGCTGGTGGCGGTGATTGCTATTTGGCTCCCTGTTTACCTTTGACGCTCGAATTTTCCAAGGTCGACAATGTCGATATAGGTGTTACCTCATCGACCGCAAACATTTCTTTTGCTGCATGTTGTTCCCCATACACTGTTTTTACGCCTTCTGACGTCGGGAATTTCATCATCTGATGGAGGGTCGAAGGTACTGCCGTCATGTTGTGGATCCAAGGTCTTCAGAGCAGGGCATTGTACCTCATATCTCCTTCGATTACGTGGAACTTGGTATCTTGAATGGTTCCAACCACGTTCACCGGTAGGATAATCTCCCCCTTAGTTGTTTCACTGGCCATATTAAATCCGTTTAGGACTCAAGCTGCAGGCACGATCTGGTCCTATAGGCCGAGCTATTCCACGACCCTTGATCGGATGATGTTTGTCGAGCTACCTGGATCCACCAAAACACGCTTAACTTGAACTTTATTTAACAAGATAGAAATTACCAGAGCGTCGTTGTACGGTTGAGAGATGCCTTCTGCTTCCTCATCATTGAATGATAAGGTTCCTTCGGGAACATAATCTCGGGTTCGTTTCTCTCTAGTGATTGACACCTTAGTGCGTTTGAATATGGGCCCATATGGAATGTCGACTCCATCGGCGATCATATGGATGACATGTTGAGGTTCTTCATGTTCATATCTTTCTATTGGCGTCCCTTTCCCTGAAATGATTCTTAGATCGATCGCTGAGGAACTCTCGAAGGTGGCCCTCGTTGAATAGACGGGCTACCTCATCCCTTAATTGCCTGAAATCTTCGGTCCTATGACTATGCGTGCCATGATATTTGCATATCAAGTTTGGGTTTCTCTGGGAAGGATCGTTCAGTATTATTCTGGGCCACCTAATATCTTTGATCCTTCCGATAGCGGATACGATGCTTGACTCATCAATACTAAAATTAAATTCCGATAGCCGAGGTGCCTCTATGGTATCTGCATACTTGTCGAAACCACTTTTTCTCATCAGACCTCGAGAACTCTGTCCTCGATCACTTCTTCGATCATTCGGGGAGGAATTGTGTCCTGGACTATTGTTCCTTCGGTCTGAAATATATGGTTGGTATCAGTCTTTATTCGACTTGGCTCACTTTCGACGTCCCTCTGGTTTTTACTTGTTGACCTATTTGGATGTACTGAACCGGAAGGAGCTCCTAATTGGTCGTCCTCGACCCTGATCTTTGATTGATATCGATTGTGTACATATGCCCAAGTTACAGCTGGATACTCCATCAAATTTTGTTTCAACTAACACGATGCTATCCAGATCCGTTCATTCAACCCTTGGGTGAAAGGTTGAACAACCCAATCATCCATGACCGGTGGAAATTCCATGCGCTCTATTTGAAATCGGGACACGAATTCCCTCTCCATTTCATTATCCCTTTTGTCTTACCTTGAAGAGGTCTGATTTTCTTGTTGCGAACTTTATGGCCCCGGCGTACGCCTTTACAAAGGAATCTGCTAACATGGCGAACGAATCGATAGAATTTGGTGGTAGGTTGTGATACCAAATTATTTCTCCCTTCGACAGGGTCTCTCCGAACTTCTTCAACAACACAGACTCGATCTCATCATCTTCCAAATCATTACCCTTAATGGCGCATGTGTAAGAGGTAACATGCTCATTGGGGTCGGTGGTCCCGTTATATTTTGGTATCTCAGGCATACAAAACTTCTTTGGAATGGGCTTCGGAGCCGCACTGGTAGGGAAAGGCTTTTGCACAAACTTCTTCGAATCCATTCCTTTCAAGATTGGCGGTGCCCCCGGTATCTAATCAACTCGAGAGTTGTAAGTCTATACCTTTTTATCGCTGGCTTCGATTTTTTTCTCTCCTGATTCAATTCTCTTGGTGAGCTCATCGAGCATTTTCATTACAGTGGGATCGGTCCCCGATATGTTATCATTCGACTTTTTCCAGTACTGGCTCTATACGGCGAGTAATATCCGGCTCGACCCTGTTTGGAGCTCTATGTTGATTTTGTAACTGAGTAATGGCGACTTTCTGAGCCTGAAGCATCTCGAATATCACTTGGAGATTGATTGCTTAGTCTTCTCTGCCCTGTGTTCCTTGGACACTAGGTCGGCCTTCTATGCGTATACTCCCATCGAGATCCGCGCCTAGGTCCGCATTTAGAGCAACATGCAAACTGACATCGACCGGGTTGGCAACTAATACTTCCCCGAGATTGACCCGTGGAACCTCGACTTCTGGAGCAATCACATTTTCATTTGTCCCTTGTAACCTGAGGCCACTGTCACCGTGTGCGGATGCGTTTTGTGAGTTTGACATGTTTTAACCTGAAAGCAAAATTCTTGACAAGAACAAGCGTAAAATAGTGTATTTTATCAGAATCAGTACTGAACAACCACTATTATCCTTAGCCCGCGGTGGGCGCCAAACTGTTTATCCTAAAATTCGAGTAACAATTAAACTTATATTGTGGTTTTAAGGATACGTGATTTAATCCAATACCAATTAATAAATGACGGATTAAATAGATAGATTGAACAATAAAATAAATCAAACCAGTATTCTAGCGGTGCTTTCGACCTCGATTCGAGATGGTCTCGAGGTTAGATAACAAGAACAGTAAAGAACAGTAATGAACAAAGAATAAGTAAAATAGAGAACATCGTATATATTCTTTATCAGTGAATAATTGATGATGCTACAAATGAATGAGGTCCCTCTTCATATAGTAGAGGAAAATCCTAAATAAGGTACAACTCTAATAACGGAAATAAAACCCATGATTGGTGTCAATAACCACTTGATTCGATCTGTTCCGAAATTTCCGCTGAGATCTTCGGTCGGTTGCCAATATCTTGCCATTCTGTTATTATGCCTTATTCGAAGCCGGTCATGCTCGGTTCCGATCTTCAGCGAGCACTTCGATCTTCACACTACATACTCTGCCATCGAGCTCGAGCCCGGTCTATTACGAGCTTACTCTCGAGGCAGCTCGTCGTTCCTACGAAATCGGACATGCCCGATTTCGGCCGTGTACAATAATATATAGATTTTCTTTATTTTCTAATTTGTAATATTATGTCTAACTTTTTTTGCAAACTTTTTTGATTTTTTATTGTACTTTATAAAATTGACATGTGAATAAGAGTTGCCTATGTATATCCGTTGAATAAAACATATATTTTTCTATGAATGTTACATAGTTTATTAAAGAAAACCTTTGAATGTTGGTAATTGAGGAGAAAATACATCTGGAGCAAATAAACATCCTATAAGCATTGATGGCAAAATTGTTTTGCGGATACTATCCAAAACAATTATAACTTCAGCTTGTCACTAGTGTCATCAGTATTTTACCTTTCCATTTCACTCAATTTTTTATTGGTTATCGAGGTTAATGCAACTTTTAAAAAATAAGGTTTTTGTAGAGTAGAAAAGGTCACTTTGCTCGATTTATGAGCATTTGCCTTCGAAGATTTTCAATAACACTGAAGTGCCTAAGCTAGCTTCTCTGCCCTCTTCGAGTACTTTGTTCTACTCTTTCTCTTAATGATTGACCTCAACATACATTATAATAGCAAAATCAAAATTCGGATAGATGAGTCAGTATTGAGTTAATATAGGCAAAATACCTTAACACTTCCCTAAACTTGACACGAATTATTAGTTATAACCTTAAATTATTCGTGGTCTTAATTATCTCACTCAATTGACCTTTTGAGAGTCATTACCCCCCTGAACGCTGAGGTGAAAAAGAGTGTGAGTGCACTTGTCTGGTACGTGGATTTTTCTGTATATGTGGCTTTTTTTGAAATAAAATATATTTTTACCTTTTTAAGTATGTTACTTTTTTGGACAATTTTTTCCGAATACAAGTTATAATAAAACTTGGATAGAACTACATTATTTAGGCTACATTTTTTTATTTGGTTAAAAATAATAAAGTTTTAGTTAATCTTTTTTTGAATTTGATATGAAAATAAAAATTTATACAATTGAAATAAACAGTCATGTGTATTTTTTATAACTTTTTAGATGTCTTGACTATTTTATAACATATGCTCATGATAGTTATTTCATACTTTTTATTATTATTTTTTCTTCTTGTAATCCTTTTGCCATATTAAGGATTTACATTTGTACTTACAATTATCAAATTTTCAGATGAATATAATGGGAATGAGGTAATTAGGCAATTTGACATAACTACTTTATTTAGAGGTCCATTATTTCTTGTCAGAAGATGTTCATAGGTTTAAACATAAATTTCAAAATAACTAAACCTATTAATCTGAAATCTCTAAGAAAACAAACCAAACTAAAATTATTTGGTTTGGTATTTCATAATCGAAAAATTGAACCGGAGTTTTCATAATCCAATTCGAAGTGCCTGACGTCAGAAGAAACGAAAAGTCATGTGTATTTTTTTTATAACTTTTTAGATGCCTTGACTATTTATTTCAATTGTATAAATCTTTACTTTAGGTCAAATTCAAAAAAAGATTAAGTAAAATTTTATTATTTTTAGCCAAATAAAAATATTTAGCCTAAATAATGTAGTTCTATCCAAGTTTTATTATAAATTGCATTCGAAAAAATTATCTAAAAAGTAGCATACTTAAAAAGGTAAAAATATATTTTATTTTAGAAAAATTTCACATATATAGAAAAATCCACGTGGCAGGCGAGTGCACCCACACTCTTTGCCACGTCAGCATCCAGGGGTAATGACTCTCAAAAGGCTAAGTTAAGGGGGGTAATTAAGACCACGAATAATTTAAGGTTGTAACTAATAATCCGTGTCAAGTTTAGAGGATGTAAAGGTATTTTGCCTTAAATTTATTCTACCTTTTATTTGAAGAATTTCATATGTAGAAAATTGACAAGCATTTGTTCTCAGTCCAATTTAATCTATGTTTCAACCCGTTACCATACTAACTAGTATCAAATGAAAACATAGCAATCTCTATATAACCCAGCCCCGTTAAAATCTTCCCCAGGCCCGCCATATTTAAGATTTGCCCTGCCTGCGCTACTCCAATTGTCATCCCAAAGAGCTAGACGTGTATATGATGGTCTTATTAAAGACTCCTTACACTCTAGAAGATGCGGAAACTACATATTTGACCCTAATATTTTTTGTTATTATTGTAATGAAAATATATAATTAATGTGACAAATATTTGAAGGCATCCCAGGTTAATTTGGATTTCGTTGTATAAATTCTTAAAATAGTAATATTTCGGGTTCATAATATTTCAGTATAGTCCTCCATGGTCCAAGCCTCCGACAACTTATTGAACACTTGGTGTAAAATGCCCCATTAGAGTCGAACTGACTATTTCTTTTCAAAAGACCTCTATTTTTTAAAAAAATTTGAAATGTGAACAGGCAACTACCTATTTATACATCTTTATTTGCATTCTAAAACGTAATTATATTATCTCGTAATAGGTAAAAATGTATTCGCACAATATATGTACCAAATCAATGAAAGCAAGGCACATGTCTTTTCTATATTCAATTGTTACTTAATTATGATAAAATGATGTATATTCTTAATTTAATTTTTAACTGTTAAAATTATATTGACTGATTTGATATTCGATGTCCAATGCAATTACGCATTTACTCTCATAATATAACTTGCCTGTTTTTATTAAGCAGAGTTGTTGCACGTGTATTCTATTTAAGTTGTTGCACGTGTATCCTAGTTGTTGTTGTTGTAAGCCATGCTTTTGGAGAATTTCTTCTTTACTAGATCTAGTTGCACTACTAGTTTGGAGGGGCAGCTGTTGCTCTTCGCGAACGCGAAGAAGGCACCGCAAACACGAAGGAGGACCTAGCTCCTCTTCACAAATGCAAAGGACCCTAGGCGAACACGAAGAAGGAAGATGAATGGGCTGGCAGGCTTTGGCCTTCGTGAATGCGATAGGGCAAACTGCGAATACGAAGTGTTGGGAGGCAGTAGCCCTCTCGAACGCGGCTAGGGCTCGCGAGCACGAAGGGAAAGGACTGGGCATGGGGAGCTTTGGCCTTTGTGATCGCGAGTGTGCATCCGCAATTGTGATGAAGGATGCCTGGGCAGATTATAAGACTCATTCCTGGACTTAGGCTAGTTTTATTACATTCTCTCTTGGCTTGGGCGATTTGGGGGCTTCTTGAAGAGTCATTTTCATCAAGAATCACTGGGTAAGTGATTTCTACTTTGTGAGCAAAATACATGGATTACGTGTGAATTTTAACATAGAAATTAGTAGGAATTGTGGGGTTTTGGTTGAAAAAACTAGAATTGGTAAAAATTGAATCTGACCATGAATTTGAGCATGAAATTGAAAATAAATTATATATTTGAGTTCATGATGCTATGGGTAATATTTATCTTCTAAAATCTCCAGAATCATGGTGCGTGGGCTCGTTGTTGACTTTTTGAGTAAGGTCACGAATTGATTCCAATTGTTAGACTATGAGTTTTTGAGTATATTTTGATTATTTTTCTCGTTCTTTTGGCTAATTTCGAGTTGCTCGGCATAAATTTGAGGTGTTAGTGAAGTGTTGGAGCGAGTATTGAATTTGGGAGCAAGTTAAGTCTCTTGCCTAATACTGTAAAAGGAAAATTATTCCCATAGGTATTTTATTTGTTATGTGTTACGTGTTGTGGAAGCTTTGTACGTCCGAGGTGATGAGCGTCCGTGTGCAAGCTAGATTCCTTGATTCTGTCATGATAGACTTAGACTTACATCATGCTTTAACTGCTACTTGTATTAATCTTGCATGTTTGATTACTTCAATTCATAACTAAGTTTGAGACAAGAATTTACATAATTGCCAAGCCTTGTTACTTTAAGTTTTGGGGGGATAATTAATTATCGGTAGGATAATTCTTTCTCCTGCATTCAAATATTCGTGTTTTGCTCATATGATATGTAGTTTCGTGATTTTTTGACTCACATGTATTTTCGCGAGTTGAGCTAGTGACAGTTGAAAGTTCCACTACTCTAATGGGATCAGGTCGTTCGCCTCGGCAGTATTATGAAATATTCTTATAGGAGCGGGTCGTTGGCCTGACAGTATTATGAGATGCATCTGTGGATCGGGTCCTATAACCTCGTCAATATCATGTAACATCATTCTTATGAGATCAGACCATTCGCCTCGACAGAATTGTACGTAATATTCGATAGGGAGTTAGAGCATATATGAGTTTTCATGACTTGAGATTGACATTGCACCTAATGTAGGTTATCTTTGTTTGGTTCGAGGCAGTACATGGTATTTGATAATTTTGTAATTATTCTTGTGTTAAGAATCATGTTATTCATATTTACCTGTTTTGTTGCTACTTGTTATGCTTCATACATATCTTTTTTTTTTATGTACATTGTTATTGGACTACTAGTAAATGTCGACATTGATCCCTCGCCACTACTTCTTCGAGGTTAGACTAGCTACTTACTAGGTATGTATTGATTACGTAGTCATACTGCACTTCTGCACTAATTGTGCAGGTACTAAGACAGATACATCGGGTGCTCACTCAGGCGTGTAGGCGTATCAGCTGGAGACTTAGTAGTGAGTTGCTTCCATGCTTCGACCCGCAGCACCCGGAGTCTCCTTCCCCCATATTTATTACATTCTGTCTACTTCCATTCCAAATAGTAGTTGTAGTGCTTTTGTATATTTTATTAGATTCTAGTGCACTTGTGACACCGGGTTTTGTATTTTTTTAGCAAATGTTTATGGTTGTATTTGCTATTATATTATTCTGGTCTATGTTTTGTTCATATTCCGTAACTTGATGAAGATGATAGTATTTTATCATGGCTCCATAAGATACTTCTGATTATTTATTTTTATTACTGTATTTTAAAAGTGTTATGAGCGGTTGATTTCAGTGATGATTTAATGTTGGCTTGTCTAACGGCAATGTTGGGCCCCATCACGGGCTATGGTGGGAATTAGGTCGTGACAAGTACACTCTTAATCACATTCTCTCGCTAATATCTAACTTGTTCTTATGATGCCCAAAAAACATTCACCGCTTGCTTCCCTTTACTTTGGCTACTAGAGGCAGCCTCACTTGTATTCCTTTTCTCAGGTGGAGGTGCGGACGAGGCAAATTTAGATTTTTACGAGGCCTTGGCCTTAGGTGGGGATTTAGCCTGAGGTGTAGGACATGCCATATTTTGATACCTATCAACACACCAAATAGCAATTCATAAGCCACTAAATATAGCATAAATGGATCACAGCGACCCCAAATTTAAAGATTTACCATATACTAATTGAGAGAGTCATAGGTTACTCCGACTTTGCCTATATTAATAAAGCCAATTAGCATATAACTTTGGCGCTACACTTAGCGAGAAAGCAATTGCAACCACACTTCATCAATCCACCCCGACTCCAGTGAGCTACCCCACACTTGAATTTCAAGTACAATATGCTCACATAACATACATAAATCAATCCTGAAGACTCAGGCTCCAACTAGAAGTAAAATCACCTTTGGGTAGACTTAACTTACATTATGTCTTAACTGTACTACTTGTATTAATCTTTATTGTTTAAATACTTGAATTCATAACTGAATTTGAGACAAGAATTTACGTAATTGACCAAGCCTTGTTACTTTATGTTTTAGGGGGATAATTGATTATCGGTAGGATTATGCTTTCTCTTGTATTCATATCCTCGTGTTATGCTCATATGATCTGTCGGTTCGTGATTTTTTTTACTCGCATGTATTTTACGAGTTGAGCTAGTGGCCGTTGAAAGTTCCACTACTCTTATGGGATCTTGTCATTCGCCTCGACAATATTCTGAAATATTCTTACGGGAGCGGGTCGTGAGCCGTGGCAGTATTATGAGATGCATCTGTGGAACGGGCCCTACGACCTTGACAATATCATGTAACATCATTCTAGTGGGATCTGACCATTTGCCTCGGAAGAATCGTACGTAATATTCGATAGGGAGTCAGGGCATATATGAGTTTTCCTGACTTGAGATTTGACATTGCACCTAATGTAGATTATCTTTGTTTGATTCAGGGAAGTACATGGTATTTGATAATTTCATAATGATTCTTGTGTTGAGAATCATGTTATTCATATTTACCTATTTTGTTGCTACTTCTTATGCTTCATACTTATCTTCTTTTATGTACATTGTTATTGGACTACTAGTAAGTGTCGACATCGATCCCTCGCTACTATTTCTTCGAGGTTAGACTAGCTACTTACTAGGTACGTATTGGTTACGTAGTCATACTGCACTTCTGTGCTAATTGTGCAGGTAATGAGACAACATCGGGTGGTCACTCAGGCGCGTAGGCATATAGCTGGAGACCTAGTGGTGAGTTGCTTTCCATGCTTCGACCAGCAGCACCTGGAGTCTCTTTCCCCCATATTTATTGCATTTTATCTACTTCCATTCCAGATAATAGTTGTAGTGGTTTTGTATATTTTATTCGATTCTTGTGCACTTGTAAGCTCGGGTTTTGGGGCTTTTTTAGTAGATGTTCATGGTTGCATTTGCTATTATATTATTCCGGTCTATGTTTTGTTCATATTCCGTAACTTGATGAAGATCATAGTATTTTATCATGGCTCCATAAGGCACTGTATTTTAAAAGTGTTATGAGCGGTTAATTTCGGTGATGCTTTACTGTTGGCTTGCCTAATGGCAACGTTGGACCCCATCACGGGCTATGGTGGGAATTGGGCCGTGACAAGTACACTCTTAATCACATTGTCTCGCTAATATCTAACTTGTTCTTATGACGTGGAAACAAAATTCACCGCTTGCTTCCCTTTACTTTTGGTACTAAAGGCAGCCTCACTTGTATTCCTTTTCTTAGGTGGAGGTGCGGATGAGCAAATTTAGATTTTTACGAGGCCATGGCCTTAGGTGGGGATTTAGCCTGAGGTGTAGGACATACCATATTTTGATATCAACACATAAAATAGCAATTCATAAGCAACTAGATATAGCATAAATGGATCACAGCGACCCCAAATTTAAAGATTTACCATATACTAATTGAACGAGTCATAGGTTACTCCGACTTTGCCTTTATCAATAAAGCACATTAGAATATAACTTTGGCAATACACTTAGCGAGCAATTAATTGCAACCACACTTTATCAATCCATCCATACTCGAATGAACTACCCCACACTTGAATTTCAAACAATATGCTCACGTAACATATATAAATCATCCTGAAGACTCGTGCTCCAATTGGGAGTAAAATCGTCTTTGGGAAAATTTATCAAGCATATTGCATGAACGACTTTTGTGTGATTTCATTTGCGGGTGAGAGATTGCCTCACCTAGGGCTATTCATTTGGATCGGATATCCGAAATCCGAACTGATCCGTTCAATTTCAGATTCGGATTTTGGATTGGATCGTAATTCTGATTGTGTTTATTAAAATTTTGAATTTCGGATTCGGATGATATAATTGTAATACGATTCGATCCGATCCGAAATTATTAGGGAATGTACAAATACTAAACTTTAATTTCGGATAATTAGTACTTTCTTTACATTTTCCTCCAAGTTATTACCTTTACAATTGATAAATTTAGCTATATTGGCACCATAGTACTCTCATAATTGCAGAAACATGAATTTTTCTTACTGTATTGCCTCTTTTACAAAGAAAATATACATATGAGTTTGCAACTTTGAGGCATAATAATCCAATCCGAAATTCGAAAATCTGATCTGGTCCAAACTTTAAAATCCGATCCGATCCGATCCGATATTAATTCGGATTGTATTTTCTAGAATCTGAAATCCGATCCGAAATGTGCTAATCCGATCCAATCCGATCCGATCCATGCACAACCCTAGCCTCACCCTCCTAAATCTCCTTGGGAATCGAGTGTAAGACACTCATATCAAAACAACAAGATTTTCTATAGGGTAGGAGGGGTTGGGATTAATATCATTAGAATTTCACCATTATTGCATAATGCAAAAGCTTACTAGCTTACACTTTCAATCTACTATAGAGAGAGAGAGAGAGATAGATAAGAGAGGTAACCGAGTAGAATCATACCTTGTTGAAACATAGAGGAGAAGCAGAGATCATCGGGGGCATGTGAGGCAGTGTTGTGCGTGAGCGTGAAGTTGGTGTTGTGTTGGGAAGAGAGAGGCGGTTGTTTGCCATGTTGTAAAGGAAACTAGTGGAAGTGTTTAAGGATCAAGAGGAAGAGGGGTTGTTAATTTTATAGGGGACGAGTTGTTTTTTAAAGGGTTTGGGTCAAAAATATAAGTCAAAGGGGAGAACCACTTATTTGGGCGTCCACTGCACAAGGCGGCATGGAAGGCATGGTAGCCTTGGTGCGAAGCGAGGGCCAGCGCACCATCCTGGCACAACAAAGATGGCGAGGAAGGCTGGGGGGAGACGAGGGGATGAGACCATGACCAACTAGGCACAAGGCCTTCTGCGCCTTAGAACGTGCGAGGCGAGGGTTGGGGCACAGTCCTCAACACGAGGCATTGTATAGCATGGTGAAATCTGCGCTTTGGACCTTGCCCATGTCACGACCAAAATCTCACACCGTAGGATGTTGTGATGGCACCTAGTCTCTAAGACTAGGTAAGCCTAACATACATGAAGAAATAATGGAAATAATAATAGAACTTCAAATTTAACTGAACCGGCTATCATAAAAGAACTCCACAATACACCTGACAGTAACTCCCAAAATCTGGTTAGACTAAGTCATAAGCTCTACATGAGTATACTGAAACATCCTTAATACATCACTATCTAAATAAATAGTATGCAATAGAAAATTGACTCCGAGACCTGCGAGTGCCGGCAGGTACACCTTGAAGTCTCTGATCGGGAAGCGCTACTCACTAGTGCCTAGCCCGGTATGATACCTGGATCTGCACAAAAAAATATGCAGAAGCGTAGTATGAGTACACCACAATGGTACCTAGTAAGTATCAAGCCTAACCTCGGTAGAATAGTGACGAGGTCAGGTCAAGACACCTATCAGGATAATATAAGAAGCTGAACAAGTATAGTACAATATAATAATGGAAACAAGGAAATGATACAATGAAGAAATATAATAATATAAGGTACAACTGAATTTAAGGCAATAAAGGCATCAAGGGAGGAATACATAATAAGAATACCAATAAAAGGACGTAGACGAACACATATGAGGTAAATAGAAAATAACAACAAGAATCACCACCGAGGTACCTCCTCGTATCTTATTTCACAATCATAATTACAATTACAATATTTAATTATATTTTCGCGGGAGTCTTACATTTAGTTTTGAAAAATCATTTTATTCCCGAAATAGCTACCCGCATTTTAGCCCATCTTATCACACCGCGTGGCTTGAAGTAGTTCCTCAACTAGCAACACACGTATCAAGCTCACATTATCTCACCGTATGCGTATCAACCCCTAGCCTTAAACCACCACATGCATATCAATATCACAACATATCACAACTTTCACCTCAAGCGCCCAAATGCCTCAACTTGCCAAAAGAATCAACAATATCAATTTTCCCACAACAAATAACCCATGGCTCAACCACAATGTGTACAAGAGTCTCAACAATAGCAACTAAAAAAGAATAGCTCAATAAGAATGATATTTCAACAATTTACAACTTTGCCTCAATGTGATCACGAATTTACAACTTCAACACCAAAACTCAACAATAAGATAATCCAAGAAATAACAACTTCGAGTAAGGTACTCAATAGTTAATGAATTAACAAGGCAATAAGAAAACAATAACTTCAACTAAGCATGTAAGGGAAATTAACAAGTAAGAGATGGGACAAGTATTAATAATGTCAAATAAAGCATGTGAGGACAGATGACCGATGGTAAATATAACATGTTATGACAATTCGATTAAAGGCATGAAAAGAATCTAAATAACTTAAATCGGTCAATTACCACATATAGCATGTGTACACACTCGTCACCTTGCATACACGACTTTCACATACAACAAATGACACACAACAACTCCAATCCTATGGGGATAATTTCCCCACACAAAGTAAGGCAAGATTCTTACCTCAAACAAGCTAACTCAATGCACTAGTAAGCATTTTCTGTGAATATCCAACTCTGAACGGCTCGAATCCAGCCAAAAAAACTTTATACCATAAATACAAACCATAGGAAACTATTCCGGATAATAAAGTTGCAATCGTTAAAAAAATCAAAAAGTCAACCCCGAGCTCGCGTCTTGAAACCTGACCAAACTTACAAAATTCGAACACCCATTCAATAAGTCTAACCATACTAAAATTATTCAATTCCGACCTCAATTCGACCTTCAAATCCTCAAAATATAGCTTAGGAGATCTTCACAAATTTTCCCAATTTTTCCAACTCAAAACACTAATTTAATGATAAAAACAATAATGGATTCTTGTATAATAGTCAAACCCAAAGTTAAAATCACTTACCCTCATCAAATCCTTGAAAATCTCTCTCAACATCGCCCAAAACCGAGGTCTCTAACTCAATGAAACCCTCGATCTGCCCCTTTTCTGCCCAATGGTTCCACTTTTGCAGATCAATAGCTGCATCTGCGGCTCCGCACCTGCAGAAATTCCATTGCGGGTGCGACTTTCACTTAAGATAGGACCTTCCGCTTCTGCGGTTACAAACAGCTTTTGCGGACCATATCTCGCTTCGACGATCCGGATTCTACATAAGCTTGACTTCACCTGCGACCCTCTCCAGCCCAACTTATATCCGCTTTTATGATAGCCCAATCGCACCTGCGGCCAAGCCCACCACATGTGCGATGACACCAGAACTTCAGTTCTTCATCAATCAACTAAGTCCAAAAATGAACCCGATTTCAATCCGATTCACACTCGGGACCCCTTCCGAACATACCATCAAGTTCCAATACACATAACGAACCTACTAAGGGCAAAAATCACATAAAAAATATCGATCCTACGAATCGCAACCCAATTCAAACCTATTGAAACCATGAACATCCAACTTCGAAAAACTAACGTTGATTCATACCAAACCAACTCTGAATGACCTCAAATCTTGCACACAAGTCATAAATGATACAACAAACCTATTCCAACTTCCAAAATTAGAATTCAACCCTGATATCAATAAAGTCAACTCTCGGTGAATCTTCTTAACCTTCCAAACCTTAAACTTTTTAACTTTCTCCAATTCAAACTAAAACGACCTACAAACCTCCAAATCAATATCCGAACACGCTACTAAGTCCAAAATCACCATAAAAATTTATAGGAACCATCAAAACTCCATTCTGGAGTCGTCTACATAAAAGTCAAACTCCGGTCAACTCTTTCAACTTAAGCTTCTAACTTTGGGACTAAGTGTTCCATTTCACTCTGAACCTGACACGAAACCAAACAACCACTCCGGCAAGTCACATAACCACAATATAATATAGAGAAGGAAATAAATAGGGCAATGGGGCTAAAATCCTAAATACTCAAAACAACAGAACGGGTCATTACAACCTTGCACTTTCCTATGTTTTCTCTTCCATTTTCCATTCTTTTCACGTGATCCCCCCCCCCCCACACAAAATTCGACTCCTAACCACTCCTTTCATCCGATTAGCTCTAAGACCTGGAAAAATATGTAACAATCACACCAAGCCAACTTATTAGGTCATCTAAAAATCAAAATCAAGAAATAATCTCAGCTACATCTAAACTACAAATTGGGTTGCCTCCAACAAGCGCATTAGTTAACGTCATGACATGATGAATTTAAAATCACCAGGGATTGCCTTCCATGAACGCCTGGTTTAACTTCACAGCACGACTCAGATTAATCCACCTCATGGATTCTTCAAGTAAATGGTTGAAATCACTCGTTCCTCCTCAATCATGCCTTGATAATGCATCAATGCTTTCTCATTGACTCAAAACTTATTAGTTTGATCATCTGATGCGACCTCCACTGCTCCTGAAGGAAACACCTCTATTATACAAAATGGTCCTAACCATCTTGACGTCAACTTGTTTGGAAACATAGTCTTGAGTTATACAATAATACCAAGTCTTCAGGCTTAAAATTTTACTCCAGATCTTTTCGTGCATCATCTTCATTATTTATTTTTACAACCTGCTGCTTTTGAAAGAATGATAACAGATCTCATTAAGTGTGTGTAGCTTTGTGACTCTATTCATGCCAACGTCTTCGATGTCAAGGTTCAACTTCTTTAATGCCCATAAAGCTCTGTGCTCTAGCACTACCGGCTAGTGACACACCTTCCCAAACACCATTTATACGGTGACATACCAATCGGAGTTTTGAAAGCAGTGCGGTAAGCTCAGAGTGCATCATCCAACTTTCTTGCCAATCAGTCCAATGACATTTACTATCTTGATTAAAAAACTCTTGATTACCGGTTGGACACTTCCAACTACCCACTCATTTGCGAATGGTAGGTGTGCAACTTTATGGCGAACTCCATGCTTTTCTAGAATTTTTGTAAAGGCTTTATTGCAGAAAATAATACGTTCCACCATTACTTATTATTTCTCTTGGAGTACCGAACCGTGTGAAAATATTCATCCTCAAGAATCGAATTACTCCTTTAGCATCATTAGTTGGGAGAGAAACAAATTTTACCTACTTGGATGCGTAGTCCACATATACAAGTATATATGCCGTAGGAGCAAATGAATTACCCCGTGAAGTCGATTCCATATACACCAAATACGTCCACCTCTTGAATTGGGTTCATAAGCATCTCATGTCAATGGGAATTATTTCCAATCCTTTGGAATTCATCACATACCTTTACCTAAAAATGCATATCTTTGAACAATATCGACCAATAGAAACTCGACTTCAACATTTCACTACTGTCCTTGATCCTTCAAAATGACCACCATATGGGGATGCGTGACAAGGCAACAAAATAAAAGATTATTCTATCTCGGGGATACTTCTACGGATTATGTTATCAACATATATCCTAAATAGATGTATCTCATACCAAAAATACATTCGACAATCACGAAATAATTTTTTATTTTATATAGAGAACAAGTCATAAGGAACAATACCATTGCCAAATTATTTGAAAATCATCATGACATGGTGGCTCCTCAAGGCTTGTCGCTAATATTTGTTCATCCGGAAAGGTCTCTAAAATCTCTTCTATCTCTACCTTCTTTTCGGTGCCCTCAATCCTTGACAAGTGATCTGTCAGCTGGTTCTCCATTCCTTTTCGGTCACGGATTTCCAAACCGAATTCTTGTAGTAGTAATACCCAACGAATCATGTGTGCTTCGACTCTTTCTTCTCAATTAAGTACTTCAGAGCAACATGGTCAATATAAACTATTACCTTTTATCCTATGAGATACGACCTAAACTTGTCGAATGTAACCACCACGGTAACCATCTCCTTCTAAGTCACTTTGTAGTTGAGTTGTGCACCACTCAAGGTCCTACTTGCATAGCAGATTGGATGCATGCCTTTGTCTTTGCTTTTTCCTAACATTGCTCCTACTGCATAGTCACTAGCATTACACATAAGCTCAAATACTTGCTCCCAATCAGGTGCAATGATGATGGGTGGAGTCACTAATTTCTTCTTCAGCTCCTCAAATTCCAACCATTAACCATCAGAAAATACAAAAGGGTTGATCTTTTTAAAGTAATTTACATAATGGTTTAGCAATTTTAGAGAAATATTTTAGAAATATCCTATAAAAATAGGTGTGACCAAGGAAACTCCTTATTGCTTTTACCGAGGTGGGAGGTGGCAATTTATAAATCATATCAACCTTAGCATGGTCAATCTCAGTACCTTTTTTTGATACGCGGGTGCCCGAAGACTATACATTCATGTACCATAAAATGACACTTTCTCAGTTTAGCACCATGTTAGTCTCCATGCACCTCTTTAACATTCTTTTCAAATTTCTCAGGCATTCATGAAATAAGTTTCCCACTACTGAGAAATCATCCAGTTACACTTCCATAATATCCTCTACTATATCATTAAAAATAGCCATCATACATTTTCGAAATGCGGCGGGTGCATTGTAGGCCAAACGGCATTCTCCAGAAGGCATAGATTATGGACAAGTGAATACATTTTCTCTCAATCCTCAAGGGAAAAATATATCTAATTATTCTCCGAGTAACCATCCAAGAAGCAAAAGTGAGTCCTTCCATCCAACCTATCCAACATACGATCAATGAAAGGCAAGGGAAAATGATCTTTTCAGGTGGCTTCATTCAGGTTCCTATAATCCATGCAGATTCACTAACCCATGATTATTCTAGTTGAGAAACTCATTGTTCTCATTTTGCACTACAATCATTACCTTTCTTCAAAACACATTAAACTGGGCTAACCCAGTTGCTGCCGAAGATGGGGAAGATGATCCCCGCATCCAACCACTTAATCACATCCTTTTTCACTTCTTTCATATTCGGTTTCAGATTTCTTTGATGTTCTCTAGAAGGTTTTTATCCATCCTCCAGTAGAATCTTGTGCATATAAAAAACCGGGTTGATACCCTTTATGTTAGCAATGGTCCAACCAATAACAATCTCGCACTTATTCAAAACCTGCAAAGTTGTTCTACCTACACATCTAACAAACCAGATGAGATAATACCTGGTAAAATTGAGTTAGGTCCCAAGAAGACATGCTCGAGGTGGGTTGGAAGTGGCTTAAGTTCCAAATATGGACGCTCCTTTATTGATGGCTTGGCTGGAGGCGTCTTCCTCACCTCTAAATTTAAGGGTTCAAAATGAGGTTCTCTTTTCCAAAATCCTTGGCCTTTAAGGTCCAAAACCCATTCTTCCAAGTTCTCACCATCCACCTTTTCTAGGTTCATTAAGAATGCTTCTAATGGATCACTAGAATGAAGAGCTTCATCCTCTTTTTTGTATAATCACATCAACTGCTTCTACTAATGAACAAATTGAAAATTCACTAGGTCTCCTCATAGAGTATTGCATATTGAATATGATCTCTTCATTTTTGAATCTCATCTTAAATTAACCAGCCTCACAAACTATCAATGTTCTCCAATGGCTAAGAATGGCCTTCCAAATATTATAGGTATTTCTTCATTAACCTGACAGTCAAGAATGACATAATTAATAGGAAATACAAACTTTTCCACTTGAACAAGCACATCATCAATAATTCATGCCGGCCTCTTCATTGTTCAATCAGCCAATTGCAACAACATAAAGGTCGGTCTAGATCTACCAATTCCCAAATTTGTATAAATAGCCAAAGGCATCAAGTCAATTCGCCCCCAAGTCACAAAATGTTTTGCAAAAGCATAAATTCCAATTGTGCATGGAATTGTGAAACTTCCGGGATCAAACAACTTTTGATCCATAGGCTTTATCACCACAACATTGCAAGTTTGGGTCAAAGTCATAGTAGATAGGTCCTGGAAGTAAAACTTTCTAGACATCAAATCTTTCATCAACTTTGCATATCCTGGCATTTTCCTCAAGGCATCTATCAAAGGAATATTCAATTGAATTTGCCTTAGAATTTCAGTGAACTTATTGTATTGGTCGTCTTTCTTATGCTTTGCTAGCCTTTGGGGGAATGGCGTTGGGAGTCACTTCTTGTCACTCACTTAAGTATTTTCTGCTTGGGCACCTGTTCTGGAACTTCTTCTTGAGGTTGTTCAAATTTTTTGTCTTTAGCATTATCACTCTGTGGTTGTTCAATTATCACCTTTGTCATCCCAGTCGATTCATCAATATCAAGTGGCATTGATGCTGGCATAATTGAGTTTCAATGCCTCTAATGGTTGAGTCATGTGCAACTATCTCCTCTTGCATTTTTCCATTAGAACCAATAATCTGTTGTAGCATCCCCTTGATTTTGGCCATGTTACTATCTTCTTGCCTAGATACCTATTGTTTCTACAGTTGTTAATAAGTCAATTGTTGTTGTTGTTGTTGATTATACCCTGGTTGTTGTAGGTAGGGCTCCTCTGCCCCTATGGTCGTGCACCCTCATGATTGTAATTGTACTACTATTGGCTGGGTCTATATTATTGATTTTGTTGTCCCCACTACTATCCACCTTGTCTCTGTCCCGTAATTTTTTGCATAATTCATATCCTTAGTAAATATCTAATTTTCACCATTGCCACTCCACGAGCATACATATGACTGACTAATGCATGGGGTACATAGTCCTCCATTTGTTGTGTCTACAATGTGTACTATTTAGTTCCCCTGTCATCAATTTTCTTTGTCAACAGACTCATCTGGGTCATCAGAGTGGCATTATTTTCAGCATTTGTATTATTTGAGTCAAGAGCAACCAAATGAGCAATTTGGGTGCGGGTCATGTCCCTCGTCATCCGGCCTGAATTCTGAGCCCTCTTGTCAAGAAGAATTTTACAATGAATGAATATTTTCTTAAGAAATCTCTTCCTACTGAAGCATCAACATTAGCCTTCAGACTGTCAGCTAAACCCATATAGCACCTTTGTCCGAACATTTGATCAGGAATATCATGGTGTGGACACTTCACCAGTCTTCCTTCGAATCTTTCCCAAGTTTCCTGCAACGTTTCCATAGAATTTTTACTAAACTGCAATATCTCATCAATCTGCTTCGCAATGGATAGAACTTGTTTAAGAACTCCTTGACTGCTTTTTCTCGAGTGTTTATGGAATTGATGGGGAGCAAATTTAATCAAGTATGTGCTTCTATAGTCACCGAGAATGGAAACAATAAAAGCCTAATTGCTTCTTGTGTCATATTAGTTTGCCTTTAAGTGATATGAATTGACAAGAAATTCTTTAAGTGTTGTTGTGGATCTCCAAGATGGGACCCAGAAAATAGTCGTTTATTCTGTAACTGGTGCAACATGTTGTTCATGATTTGGAATGTCTCCGCTTATATCTGAAGGCTGCAATTGTAGTTGCCAGATTATCAGCGGTGGGTTGGGCCTAATCATATGAAGTAGCTTCCGACACTAGAGGTGCCACTCTGTTGTTTGGATCATGCTAATTATTTTTATTATTTTCATTGTTATTCTCGACGTCACCAATTTCAATTTTAGTTAACTCGTTTGATTTTTGTTGTTGTCTATTTCTCTTGTTAGCCCGTTTCAGTGCCCTGAAAGCTTTCTCAGGTTCCGGTAATGCTTCAAATAGTTCAAAAATTCTTGAGGAGTTTATGAGCATACACTTACGACACACAAGATTGCAAACGTTAAAGTTTCAATGAATTAATAGTTTTATAATCACAAAATTGACTTAACTAAGAATCCTAGCAATCCTTCTAGTAGTAATCAGTAACACCATTAGTTCTGGTAACGACATCAAAATTTGATCACGTCCAACTATAATTTATAAAAAAGACTAAGAGGTAGTAAATATAATCTGGTTCAAGAGTCCAGAGTGGAATCTCACAGGGAATTAACCTATGAACTGCAATTATTCATCTCTCAAGAATTCAAATAATTAATCTCTAGAAATTGTAAATATAACTTTATTGATCTTCTAATAACTAAGGCAAGTAGTAAGAACGTAGTAAAAAATATCATTAGTATGACTAAATGTTGTAAACAAGAACGAGAGGTCCTAAAGTTATGATTTTTCTAATTGTCTAAATCCTCTCCGCTACATATCTTATAATTTTTCATAATTACTCTCTATTGATCATTAGCACTTCAGTTATCGTAATTCTCTCTCGAGTAACTATAATAATTTACTAGATCTACGCTCTGGAATTACGCCAGTTGACCTTTTCCTTACCGCTCACTATGATCAAATCAAGATTTTCTAATATCTAAATCCACCTTTAAATCTTTCGTATTGATCTCTCATATTCAGGAGTAACGTTGTTCAATAACCACCTAAATATGTACTCTTTCTCAAATAATACACACTATATAGGAATCGTTAATTGATAGCATTCAATTAACTAAATTAAGCATATAGTACACATAGATAAATTCAAAGGCAAAACTATATTTAAATATAATGGGAGTTCATCTTTCAAAAGATTCGATCAAACACTATATAGAAATTTAGCTATAGTCATGCTAACAATCACATTCTGTGGCAACCCGACTAGTTGTTTTGTGTAATTTGGGCTTGTTTCCCTTTTGATGCTTCACACATGTATTTTTATGATTTTATGACTTACAGGTTGATTAGTTTTGTTCGGGAAGATTTTTGGTTGATTTGAACCCTTTGATTCTTGACTTAGAAGCTTGAGTTAGAAATGTTGACCAAACTTTGACTTTTGTGAAAATGACCCCTGAGTGATATTTTGATGGCCTCGATAGCTTCGTAGCGTGATTTTGGACTTGGACGTATGCTCGGAATTGAATTCAGAAGTTCGTAGGTTGATTTGTGTTGTTTTGCCGAAATTTGTAATTAGAAGTTGAAATGTTTGACCGTAGGTTGACTTTTAGCTATCTTGTTTGAAATTTGATTTTAGGACTTGGAATAGGTCCATTATGATATTTAGAAAATGTCTGCAAAATTTAGTATAATTTGGAGTTGAATTGATAGGATTCAGACGCTTAGTTGCAATTCTATAGGTTCTTGAAATTTACTTTGAAATTCATGTGTTTTGGTGTCCGATTCGTAGTTATAGATATTATTTTTTTGTTTTGATCATGCGAGCGAGTTCGTATTTTTTAGACTTGTGTGGATTTTTGGTTTGTAGACCTGAGGGTTCGGATGAGTTTCAGACATGTTCTGAAGCATTTTGGACTGAAAAATAGAAACTGCCTCTCGTGCCGCATTTGCGAACACAAAAGGTCGCTATTGCGACCTTAGCAGGGATCACAGGTATCCCAATTGCGACTCTTGGGTCGCATTTTCCATGTTGACTTGGGGCTGGCTAGGTTCGTATTTGCGACAATTTTATCGCTTTTGCGAAGGAAACTGGGTTCGCATTTGCGAACCCGTCTTCCAATTTGCAGGAACTTCCCTAAGCCTGTTAGTGCTGCAATTGCGAGCTTTCTTTGCAATTATGAGGGTTCACAATTGCGAACCAATGTCATAATTGTGACATCTGCAACTGAACATAAGGTTGGAAAAGTCAGAATTTCATCTCATTTCTCACATTTTAAAACACTAGACTCGGTAAGAGGCGATTTTGAGAGGGGATTTTCATCTACAAACATTGGGTAAGTGATTCTAATAAATTTTCAACTATATTTCATCTATATATCTTAGATTTAACATCAAAATCATGTGAATCAAAGTGAAAATTTGTGAAACTTTGTCAAGTTTTTGAAAAATAAGAATTTGAGTTTTGAGAGTCGATTTGGACTCGAATTTTGAAACTAATCAGATATATGGACTCGTGGGTTATGGTTAGTCTGAATCTACCCTTGGACCCGATTTTCGACCGGGCGGGCCTCGAGTTAACTTTTGTTGACTTTTTGGAAAAAGTGTAAAGATTGTAGCTTTATCTATTGTAAATGTTTTTTGTTGCATTGTTTGATGATATTAAGTCAATTTTAGTTATATTTGAGCCTTGTGGAGGATTTTTTTTAGGGAAAATGCTATTTCCGAGGGTTGAGTTGGCCTAGTTGAGGTAAGTATCTTGCCTAACTTTGTGGGGGGGGAACTACCCCTACGATTGAGTGGGTACACGGGTTATATGTTGTATTTGACCGGTTTAGGCTATTTAGACTATTTCCATGCTTTAATTGAATTTTCATATAATGTTTTAAATTCTCATCGTCAATCTACTCTTACTTGTGTTAGTCTATCCTTACATGCCTTAAATGACTTATATAACACTTGTTCTACATCTTACTTGATATTTTGCTCTTATGCTTTAGTTGAAGTTGTTGCCTCTTTCATTGTTACATGTTATCTCTTTCATTGTTGATTTATCATTATTTGAAGTCACTGCTACGTTTTACCTTTTCCATTGTAGACTTATCCTTACTTGAAGTCATTGTAACATGTTATCTCTTCCATTATTGATTTATCATTATTTGAAGTCATTGTTACATGTTATCTCTTTCATTGTTGGTTATCCTTACTTGAAGTTATCGTTACATGTTATCTCTTCGGTCGTGATTCTTGTTGTATACAAGGCGGTACCTAGGTTATGATTCTTGTTGTATACGAGGCGGTACCTCGTTTGCGATTCTTGATGTTTATGTCATGTTGTAAAGGGTTATTGGTAAAACACTTATTTTTGCTTTTATTCTTCCTTGTCTTATCAGTTTGATTCCATATTTGACTATGGTGGTTCTCTTTAATTGCTTCCTTTATGTTATCTCTATTCTTACAATTCTGGTATTAGTCTATGTTATTAACTTGTTTCGTATCAGTTATTTCTCTATCTTCCATTACTTCTCATCAATAGGTCTTTATTATGCTATTTATATCCTAGTAGGTGTCTTGACATGGCCTCGTCACTACTCTACTAAGGTTAGGAATGATACTTATTGGGTACCGTTGTGGTGTACTCATACTAAGCTTCTGCATATCTTTTTGTGAAAATCGAGGTACGAATGCTCGTGTTGGACGTTATTGTTGATTGTAGCTATTTGCTAGAGACTTCAAGGTATACCTTCTCGGCGTCCGCAGGCCTCAGAGTCACCTTTCGTTATCCTTATAGTATTGTTGTTTCCTTTATTAGACAGTGTTGTAGTAGGTGTTTTGGAACATGCTGCAGAAACTTATGACTCGTTCTCACTAGGTTTTAGGAGCATTGTAGTTGTTTTCAGTTATCGAGATATTTATGAGACTTTTTAGTTTATATCATGTTTTAACTTTTATTCCTGCCATAATCTTTCATG
Source organism: Nicotiana paniculata (assembly GCA_005239505.1). NCBI lineage: Eukaryota > Viridiplantae > Streptophyta > Magnoliopsida > Solanales > Solanaceae > Nicotiana > Nicotiana paniculata. The sequence continues at coordinate 46,964 of ML363970.1, read as the reverse complement.
AGTTAGTCTTACCTAGTCTTAGAGACTAAGTTCCACTATGACATCCTATGAAGGGGAAATTGGGGTCATGACACATTCATAATTAGAAGCTTAAACTACAAACTAGGAAAAATTGAAAGAAGATTCCGTGTAATCCGTTTCTTGTAATTGTTCCAGCCGTATTTTCCTCTTCAAAACTTGTATAACTCTAAAAAAAAAAATCTAATTAATGAGGTAGTTATATGCTTGGGTAAAATTAGGTCCAAATTAACTAAGTTCAAGCTGACTGGGAGTTACAAAGCCTTGGACCAAGGACCTTGGTGCGTCGCACCACTCTTTGCTCGCCCTGGACCTCGCGAGCCATCACCATGCATGAGGTACTTGGATCTTCTAGCCTCTCCTAGCACCCTTTGAGGCGTGATGCTTTAGCATCCTTGCATCGTGGTTCCTTTCGTGCTCTATTTTGTTTTCTTTGATGACTCTCTGTCCAATTTTCTTTTCACTTCATTCCCATATGAGCCTACTGATGTTTGGCCAAAATGCTACCTTTTAGCACATTACTCGCCGTACATGTTGTTAGTTTAGTGATTAATTGTGTTACATTTAATCTAAATTATGTTGTTTTATGTGCAAAGGCATTGGAAGAAAGAGTCGAATGAAAGTCGCACGAAAAGAGGACGAAAATGCAAGAAAGAGTACAAAATCACCAAGTACACAAGCCTCGCTACATGCCAAGCATAGCCAACTCTATAGCCCGCTTTACCATGCTACAAGAAAAGACTAGCAAGCTCCATATCCATCTTGACCATGCTACAGGCCAGCGTAGCCAGCTCTATAGCCAGGTTGGCCGTGCTATAAGCCTGGCCTCGCGAGGTCTATAGCCCGGTGATCAAAAGTGCGTGAATTAAAAGACTTCGACCCGGATTTGGACTTAGAGACTTCAACCCTAGCCTATAAATACTCTCTAAATATGTCTAAGAAGCGAGAGGACATTTTTGAGAGGGGATTTGACCTAAGGAGGCAAAAATACACTAGGGGCAAGGCGGAGAATTCTTCTACGCATTTTTCACTTCCTTCTTCCTATTTCTATTATTGATTATGCATTCTAGTACTGTAGTTTTTCATACTATTATGAATAGATAATTTGTTATCTAGGGTTTTATGGAATCTTTTGTGGAAGGATTCTTATTACGTTTTTATATAATTGAGTTGTTGGATTTCTCTACTTGTTCAACTATGTGCTTATTGTTGTTGATTGAACGACCATCAATTGAATATGCCTATTTAGTATGTATTGCTTGAGGTAGTTTTTGAGCAACATCACTCTTAACGTATATGAGAGATCAATACGGAGAGTTTAAAGGCGGGATTAGAGATAATGAAACCTTGTTGCGATCGTGGTGAGCGGTGACTTAGTGCCAGCTAGCGTAGTTCGAGAGAATACGTCTAGTAAATTGTGGTAGTTGCTCGAGAGAGAGATACAACACCCAAAATACTCACGATCGGTAGAGAATACTTAGGCGAAATTATAGAAGACGTAGGGGGAAGGATTCCGACAATTGGAGAAATCATAACTCTAGACATCCTTATTCTTTTCTTTAACCCCTAGTTTCTTTAGTTGTTAATCTACTACTTTAACTTGTTAGTTATTTAGATATAAGAATCTTAATAATTATAACATAGGAATTGTTCAAATGTGTGTTCTTAGTGAAAGTGAATAGTTGTAGCTGAATCTTAGTTCTCTGTAGGATTCGACTCCGGACTTTTAGATCGGATTATATTTGCAGCAATCGCTTATCTTTTTTAGGACTAGAGTTGCGCGTGATCAAATTTTGGCGTTGTTGCTAGGGAACTAACGGTGTAGCTGGAGGTGTACATAATGCTAGGTTTCAAGTTTGAACTTTTATTTTGTTTTTTAGCATTTGATTTTTTATTTTATTTTTTTGTTTTGAGAGATATGACATCTTGGAATTATAAGAGTTTTGATGTTGGTAATTCTACTTTTGATCCTCCTTATGTATATAGTGGAGGAAACCACTCATGGCAAGATTATCAAAATATTTCCGAGAGTTAGTTATGTGCACCAACTCAATCTTATGTGTGTAATATATGTGATATTTGTGTTGGTCAAGATGATCACTTTTATGGTTGTGCTTATATTTCTTATCCTCCCCAAACCCTTATTATGATGGTTCTACTTTTTCTAGTGAGGTTAACAGGAACAAAGAACCCGGGGAAGCTGACCTGAAAGAGATCAAGGATATGTTAAAGTGACTTATGGAACAAAATAATAAAAGAAATATGGAGATAGAAAGGCAAGAGGAAACTATTCAAAACTTGAAGGATCAAGTGAGTCAGATGGTTGAAGCCTTTAATGCTCAACAAGACAATATTATGGATAGTAGCCAAAAAGAGCGTGAATTAGATGCAGAAATTGAGGTTCTAATGGAGGAGGTCAGAGTAGAACATCAACAATCTATTCAACTAGAATTTTAGGATTCCAATTTTGAGGAAGTAGTACTAGAGTCAGCCAAGGACATTGAAGATACGAATTCAGTTGACTCTACTGTGATTGGTGTTGAGAATGTCGAAATCTTGAAGTTCATGTATTTGAGCGTGTTGGAACTCATTCCAAACACTTCTCTCAACTATGTTCAAATGGTGAGATGAGAATTGATCCTTATGAGCTTAAAAAGGTGTAAAGGGAGGTAGATGATCCTTATATTTTGAAAATTTCAAGGCCTTCTAGCAAGGTGACACTCCTCGGTCGAGAGCCAAAAAGTGCATGAGAATTTATTTAATTTTTGGCTCATAATAATTTGTACCGGCCCGAGAGAATAATCATAAGTTTGAAGCAAAATTTGGGGTTTAATTTATAAGCTCGAGGTGGAGGCATAAAGTGGGTCATGTCTTGCCGCGACGTTAAATCACGCGCTTGTTAGGAGGCAATCCAACTTTATTACTTTCTTTTATTTTTTTATTTGTTTAAATTTTTTTTAGTCCCAATTGAGGCTTGATGGAGTCACATTAGGCCAGCTGAAATATCCTTTTCTTTTTCTTGTGGAGGTGGGAATTACCTTATTTTCTTGAGGAAAAGAAAAAGCTTAAGTTTGGGGGAGTTGATAAGTAGGAATTTTAACCTATTATTTTCTCTCTTTTACTTGTGTTTAGGACCAAAAATACGTGAAGGTATTCCCGGAAACTAATGTAATATGCTTGCTTGCAAGGATTGTTCAAAATGATCCGAAGGAGTCATAATCAACTCATAAAGGAGTCAAAACTTGAACAAAAACCAAGACTGGGCCAAGAAATGTGAAATGCGGACCGCACAAATATTGTGCAGCCGTGAAAGTTACAACGCGGTTGCGAGCACTATTTCGAGGCCGTAAAAGAGGAACGCGGACAGCATCAGAAAGGTGCGGCCACAAAAGTACTAGCGCGGCTGCGATTGGAATTACGCGGACTCTGGTTGCTATGGTTCAGAGAGCTTACATTTAAGCAAAAACAAGAAGTGTGGTCCTCGTTAGAATTATGCGGCCGCGGAAGTGTCTTACGTGACCACGATGGATATTATGAGGCCCGCGAAACTATGCTTAACCCAAATCCAAAAGTGAACAACGCAGACTGCGATCAGAATTACGAGGCTGTAAAAGCAAGAGTGCGGCCGCGGTCAGAATTACGCGGCCGCATAACCTCCTCAGGTGTATTTTTGTCCGAAAATTTCAGGTTAGTATAAATAGAACCTTTTGTCATTTTTAGGTTATGTTGTGTATTAGCTGAGCACGTGAGATGGTTGTAACTTCCATTTTGGGAAATTTTGTACAAGATTTATCTTACAACATTATATTTTCATCTTTTAATCTAGTATTATGAATTTTATCTTCTTTTCATCTTTGATTTCTTCTATTTCCATGAGTATCTAGACCCATAGCTAGGGTTGTGACCCAACCCTAGTGTGGGCATTGAATTTTAGGGCTTGAATGTTTATGGGTTTGTGATATTTAGCCTAGTTCTTGCTAGAATTGTAGAATTAGTGGTTGCAAACACTGATTCATGCCTTTATGACTTAGTCTCATCTTGATAAAGAGGGACTAATTCTAGGAAAACTAGGCTAACAAGGAATTGGGGTGAACTCAAGAAATTGATAGCCCCAATTAAAGGGTTAAACCTAGAGATAGAAATACCCGACTTGAGATAATATCACTTGAATTGCATGAATACCCATTTGGACTTGAGAAAGCCAAATTGGGAAAAATCACTCAAACTACCGAGAGGTATAGAGTGAGTACTTGGGTGTGATAGATATAAATCAAGCTTGCCCTAGATTCTTGATACTCGTTAGATATCCACCTAGGTAGAAGTCACTACCCTAGTCTCTTTAAACACTTGAAAACCAGCAACAAAAATATTGTACTTAGTTTCAACCATTGCATACAATAGAGTAACTTTAGAAGTAGAATCAAAACCAAATGTTTGGAAGTGTAATTAGGAACAAAGCCCGCATCTAGCTTGGATATAAACCTAAGTCCAAACCAATTAAATTCCTGTGGATTCGATCCCGACCTTGTTGGGTTAAAACTGCATCGACCACCCTCGCTACTCAATAGTAGTGTAGGCTTGGACCCGATCAATTTTTGGTGCCGTTGCCGAGAGTTAGACGGTCTTAGCTATATATCTGAGTATTTGTGTGTTTTTTTTTCTTTCCTTCCATTTTTCTAATTTTGTGTTTCAATTCCTTTTAGGTACCAAATGGCTCTTAATGATGTCCTCAGACATATTCTTCAAGGGGAGGAGGTAGATGACAATGATGTGGATGAGGTTAATTTAGAACCTCAAGTACAAAGAAGAGGAAGCTCACCTCATGAGAACATTTCAAACCCTCCCCCACCTCCTCCAAGGGCAGCATACCGGGTGTTGCCCAATGAAGGCTACGCAAGTGCAATTGTCCTGCCCCGGATTCGGGCGGGCAATTTCCAAATAACCAATGTCATGCTTACTCTATTGGAACAGAGGGGTTTATTCACTGGAGCTCCACATCAGAACGCATATAAGCATCTCAAAGGGTTTGTAGACACATGTTGGGGGAGCAAGCAGACGAATGTATCTGAGGAAACTTTGAGATTAAGGCTTTTCCCATTTTCACTTATTGGGGAAGGCTTTGGATTGGCTTGAGAGGCTATCCAACCATTCCATAACCACTTGAGATGAGTTGGTTGAGAAGTTCATATAAAAGTTTGAGTTGGTTGAGAAGTTCATAGAAAAGTTTTTCTCTCCTGGATATATGGCAACATTGAGAGATGAGATCTTAGCTTTTAAACAAGATCTAAATGAACCATTACATGAGATTTGAGAACGGTATCGGGCAATGGTAAAAGAACGCCCCAACAACTATATGACTGAAGCGATGATCCAACAAACATTTTATAGAGGTATCAACACAACTAACCAGTGAGTGCTGAATCGGCTCGCTGGGGGTAATTTCATGAAAGTGCCTTATGTTGGTGCTTGTGATATATTAGATGAGATGGAGGAAACCTCCTCAACTTGGCAAAGTAGAGCCAACGTTCCTCAGGGTGACCCTAATGTCATCCACCTTCACAAAGAACTTCATGATCACGGACAAGCCATAACAGAGTTGACAACAACCATGAATCAGCTGGCCAAGGCTCAGCTTCAGCAGGTTCAGGGGCCAAAGCAAGTAATGCCATGGAAGGGGTAAACATGATGGTCAACAAGCGAAGACAGAGAGGTCAACAAAGCCAAAACAATCAGGATCAATTTCAGCAAAGTGGTAGTGGTTACAATCAAGACGGTTTTTATGATGCTCAAAGTGAAGAGGTTTTATATGCCAATAATTACCAAGGTCAACGGAGAAATGCTCCAAATCAACAATAGTGTTGATCACAGGGAAACAACCAAAATTGGTGCAACCAAGGCCAAGGGAATTGGAATAGTGGCAACAACAACAATCTGAACCATTGGGGGAACAACAATCAAAATTGAGGTAATAAAGGAAATTGAAACAATTGGGGAGGAAATAATCAAGGCAACTGGAGTGGCAACAATAATAGTAATTGGGGAGGCAATGGAAATCAAGGGGGTTGGTACAACAATAACCAAGGAAACTGGGGGTCAGGCTTTTGAAGTCCCCTGATGTACCAACAACCTGCCTCCATATCCGTCTCAAGGGAAAAGTTCTTCCAACAATGAGATGGGACGGATAGAAAGCATGTTCAAGCAAATGATGGAAAGAAACACCGACTCCGATGCCCAAATAGCCTCCCACAACACTTATATCCGCAACTTGGAAGTCCAAATGGGTCAAATTTCTCAAGCGTTGAATACTCGCCCTAAGGGGGCACTGCCAAGTGATACGGTAGTAAACCCGAAGGGTGGGAACAACACGGGCCATGCTATGGCGGTGACTACAATAAGTGGTAGAGGAGGAGTTGCTAGTACCTCTAATCCAAGGAAGATGGTGAGTGATGATGTGTTGTTACAAGAAGATGATGAGCCAATAAATGATGAGAATGTGACTGATGAAGTAAAGATAGACATTGATGAAAACGTGAACGAGACACAAGATGATGTGAACCCGTCTAGGGAACACGTGATAGACATACCGGTCCCGTAGTGCCCAAAGCCAAGTCTCCTTTGCCAAGGCCTCCTCCACCATATCCTCAAAGGCTCGTGAAGCAAAACAATGAGAACCAATTCAAGAAATTCATTGATATGATGGAAAGTTTGTCCATAAATGTGCCTTTGGTTGAAGCTCTAGAGAAAATGCCGAGATATGCCAAGTTCATGAAGGACTTGGTAACAAAGAAGAGGCCAATGAACTGTGAGACGATCAAAATGAAACATCAAGTGAGTTCCATTGTGCATTCCATGGCTCCGAAGCTAGAAGATCCTGGTGCCTTTACCATTCCATGCACTATTGGTAGTGCGGATTTTGCCAAAGCCTTATGTGACTTAGGAGCAAGCATTAAGTTGATGCCATATTCTGTGTTCAAGACATCAGGTATTGGGAAACCAAGACCTACTTTCATGAGGTTGCAAATGGCGGACCGGACAATGAAGAGGCCATTGGGGATAATTGATGATGTGCTAGTTCGGGTCGACAAGTTCATTCTTCCCGCAGATTTTGTGATACTCGATTGTGAGGTTGATTATGAGGTGCCAATCATATTGGGGAGATAATTTATAGATATAGGGAAGGCCTTAGTTGATGTGGAAGCTGGGGAGTGCACCTTCCGGGTGGGCGATGAAAAAGTTGTGTTCCACGTGTGCAAGTCAATGCGGCAGCCTAATAGCAATGAAGTGTGTTCCTTTGTGGATCTTGTGACTGAGGTGATTAATGATGACACGAGTGCTGTGATTAATGTTGAAGATCTATTGGAAGCTGTGTTATTAAATCATGATGAGGATGAGAAGGAAGGCTTGGTAGAATATGCAAATTCTTTGCAAGGAATGGGTCCTACACATATGGACCCCGAAAACTTTCCTTGGACCTTGAGAATCGGAAGACTCCACCAACAAAGCCCTCAATAGAGGAGCCGACCACATTGGAGTTGAAGACCTTGCCTTCAAAACTAAGGTATGAGTTCTTAGGCCCTTGTTCCACATTACCTGTTATTCTTTATTCGTGCTTAACTAACGTGCAGGTAGACTCCACCCTTGCGGTGCTTCAAAGGAGGAAGAAGCAATAGGTTGGACATTGACGGATATTCGGGGTATAAGCCCCGCCTTTTGCATGCACAAAATTATATTGGAGGAAGATGCCAAACCCTCCGTGGAACATGAAAGGAGGTTGAATGAGGCCATGCAAGAGGTAGTCAAGAAAGAGATCATCAAGTGGCTAGATGCAGGGGTTGTGTACCCCATTTCTGATAGTTCATGGACTTCTCTGGTACAATGTGTCCCAAAGAAGGGGGGCATGAATGTGATCACGAATGATAGAAGTGAATTGATCCCCACAAGAACACCGGTTGGAGGGTATGCATGGATTATAGGAAGCTTAACAAAGTGACCCGAAAAGACCATTTCTCATTGCCATTTCTTGATCAAATGTTGGATAGTCTAGCCGGACGAGCTTATTATTGATTTTTGGATGGGTATTCCGGATATAACCAGATTATCATTGTACCTGAAGACCAAGAGAAAACCACCTTCACTTGTCCGTATGGAACATTTGCATTCTCAAGGATGTCGTTTGGTTTGTGTAATGCACCGGCTACCTTTCAGCGGTGTATGATGGAAATATTCACGGATATGGTGGAGGACTTCCTCAAGGTGTTCATGGATGATTTCAATGTTGTGGGGGATTCCTTTGAAGAATGCTTGGATAATTTTGATAAAGTGTTGGTCTGATATGAAGAGACTAACTTAGTGCTTAACTGGGAGAAGTGCCACTTTATGGTCAAGGAGGGAATTCTCCTCGACCATAAGATCTCAAAGAACGGTATTGAAGTGGACAAAGCAAAAATTGAAGTGATATCAAAACTCCCTCCTCCTAATTCCGTCAAGGGAGTGAGGAGATTTCTTGGTTACGCGGGGTTTTATCGTAGGTTCATCAAGGATTTCTCAAAAGTGATGAATGATGATAGCATGAAAGCTTTTGAGCTACTCAAGTATAGGTTGACTACCACTCCCATCATTACCTCACCCAATTGGAGCTTACCATTTGAGCTCATGTACAATGCTAGCGACATGGCGTTAGGAGCGGTATTGGGGAAAAAAATCAACAAGATATTTCATCCGGTCTATTATGCAAGCAAGACAATGAACGAAGCCCAAGTCAACAATACGGTGACCGAGAAAGAGATATTAGCCATTGTCTTCGGCCATGAAAAAGTTCAGCCCATACCTCATGGGTACCAAAGTGATTGTGCACACCGATCAAGCTGCACTTCATTATTTTATGAGTAAAAACGACTCTAAGTCTAGGTTTATAAGATGGGTTCTTATTCTACAAGATTTTGACCTTGAAATCATAGACCGAAAAGGGAGTGAGAATAAATTGGCAGACCACTTGTCCAGGTTGGAAGAGGAGGGGAGGCCCCATGCTGGCCTCGGGATCAATGAATCATTTCCGGATGAACAACTCCTCTCCGTGTCTTTGATTGGGATGCCTTGGTTCGCCGACGTGGCTAACTTTCTTGTGATCGGCATTGTCTCGAATGAGCTCTCTTCTAACCAAAGGAAGAAGCTCAAACGGGACTGCTTGGATTATTATTGGGATGAGCCATATCTTTTCAAAATTTGCAATGTTGGTGTTATCCGGCGATGTGTTCCAGAAGAAGAGCAATTGAGTATTCTTGAAGCTTTCCATTCCTCTCCCTATGGTGGTCACCATGGTGGGGAGAGAACTGCTACAAAGGTCCTAAGTTGTGGATTCTATTGGCCTACCTTGTACAAAGACACTAGCGAGCTCGTTAGGCATTTCGATGAGTGCCAAAGAGCCGGCAAAATTTCCAAGAAGAATGAAATGCCTCTCACCACCATCCTTGAGATTGATATTTTTGACGTGTGGGGCATCGACTTTATGGGACCATTTGTGAGTTCATGTGGAAACCCTTATATTCTTGTTGATGTGGATTACGTTTCCAAATGGGTTGAAGTTGTGGCTTTGCCGTACAATGAGGCACGGAGTGTGGTGGCTTTCTTAAAGAAAAATATCTTCACACAGTTCGACACCCCAAGGGATATCATTAGTGATGGGGGTTCTCATTTTTGCAACAAAGCCTTTGACACTTTGCTCTCCAAGTATGGTGTCACTCACAAGGTGTCAACCCCTATCACCCCTAGACAAGTGGACAAGTTGAGGTCTCAAACAGGGAGATAAAGAGCATTTTATCCAAGAATGTCAATGCAAACCAGACTGATTGGTCAAGGAAACTTGACGATGTTTTATGGGCCTATAGAACAACTTATAAGACTCCAATTGGTATGTCTCCATATCGGTTGGTATTTGGGAAAGCATGTCATCTTCGGGTGGAATTAGAGCACAGGGCCATGTGGGCCTTGAAGAAATTGAACCTTGAATGGGATGTAACAGCAAATCTCCGAGTAGAGCAACTGAATGAACTTGATGAGTTTCGTTTCCATGCTTACTCCAGTTCGTCCTTGTATCAGGACAAAATGAAGTATCTACATGATAAATATATTCGGAACAAGGAATTAAAATAAAGTGACTTGGTTCTTCTATTCAACTCTCGGTTACGGATGTTTCCGAGAAATCTCAAGTCAAAGTGGAGTGGTACTTTTGAAGTGGTACATGTGACTCCATTTGATGCTCTAGATTTGAAAAACAAGAATGGAAAGATCTTTAGAGTCAATGGGCACCGAGTGAAGCACTACCTTGGCAATATTGATGATATCCACGTCGTGGAACTGATCCATTTCAAATGATGATGGTAACATGCATCGTGCCGCGAGTTAAATCAGGCGCTTCATGGGAGGCTACCCATGTGTTTTTCTTTCTTTTGATTTTCTTCTTAGATTAGGTATTGTTTTGGACTAACTAGTTGTGAAGTGTATGTAGGAATTGGTTGTGCAGCGCAGGAAATTGACAAGGAGAAATTTGGCTAAGTGTTGAAACTTCACGCACCGCACCCAAAATTTTGCGGACCACATAAGCACTTCGCGGACGCACAATTCTGTGCGCGGTCGCGTAGCTGAAATGGGAAAAATGCCAACTCTCTGAAGTTGGCCTGTCAAAATTCCTTCAGAGTTCGTGGCCATGTTCAAATTTTTGTGGTCAGCACAAATTGTGTGGCCGCGACCAGTTTTTGCCGACCGCGCTCGTGCATCTGAAGCTGAGCTACAAAAAGGTACAGAGTGCAGACCACGACATAATTTTGCGGCCGCACTCAGGTAAGTCGGTGGGTTTACTGGCTTCTGAGTATAAATAGAAGTTCTTGAAACTTTTCTCACTTTACGAACCCTAATCTCTCATACACACCTAAAGCACTGTGCATCTTTACTTGGTTTCAAACTCATCCCACTCTCATCAAGTGTAAATTTCCTACCTCTTTTCACAACTAGTATGTTCATTTAAATGATTTGATTTCATCTTTTTCTTTTCTTTTCTTTTATTTTCTCTTTGTTTTAATTTTCATTTTTAGTTAGGGTTAAATGCATGCCATAATGTCAAAATAATGCTTAATTTTTTCTTAAAAACATATGGGTAGTGTTTGTATGCATAATGGGGGCTTGGGTTAGTAACTTTGCATGTCTAATTGCTATAATATTTGGGTAATTAGTGAAAACCCTAGTTGTCAGTGTTCATCAGTGCCGACTTAATTTGAATTTCACGACCGCGCACAATTTTTCACGGTCTGCGATACGGTATAAGACCGCGATCAAAACTACACGGTTCGTGAGACCCTAACTTCAAGGCATCGATAGTTGTTTAGATTTCGCGGCCGCGGTTTCTTTTGTGCGGTCTGCGGTTGGTCCTTCGCGACCGTACCCAATTTTTCGCGGTCCGTGCATGAGAACTTCAGAGATTCTATAATTTGCTTTCGCGGACGCACACAAAATTATGCGGTCCGCAATTGGTCTTTCGCGGCCGCACTTATTTTTGTGTGATGCGCGGTTGATCAAGTTCTGAGAGACAATAGTCTGAGCCTGGCCTCTTAGCGGCCACGTTTACTTTTACACGGTCTGCGATGGGCATTTCGCGCCTCACTCACTTTTGTGCGGTTTGCGGTGCCCTATTCTGAGAAGCATTGTTTTTCATTTCATCTGTACTACTTTAACACATGATTGAACCCTAATTCTAACTGTCTTCACTACTTGTGTGTTGTAGAAAATGGTGCGTTCTCGTGGGAGAGGAGACACTTCAAAGGGGAGGGAAGAATCCTCCCGAGGTTGGGCTAAAGGAAAGCAAACCTTGCCCCTATCAGTCCAAAGGGTAGTAGGGAAAAAGGTTACCCTCGTTAGACCTCCTCCGCAATCCTCGGACACAAGTGAATACCTCCCATCCAGGGAGACTTCTGAGAGGGAATCTACACAACCTCAATCGGAGGCGTAACCACAACCCTTCCGCCTAGTCGGAGGTAGTGAAGCATCGGAGCCATCGTCCCCACCTGCTACAACACATGCCTCAACAACTTCCTCAATAAATGTTAATAATGATGACGAGGTCCTGGATGACAGGAGAGGGGTGATACTAATGAGGGAGGATTGTCCAGGTCAAGAAAGCCCGAGGTGTAGGCTGACAGATTCGTGAGGAAGAAGGTCTATGCAAAATTCTGGGAAGGTGGTCCCAAAGGTCGCTCACACTTGAGCAATAGTTCATAACATGAGACCTCCTTCCCTACAATCCAAATTTCCTAAAACAATTTAAGGAGAGAAAAGGGTGGAAGTACTTCACCGGCAAAGTGGTGGATGAAAATGAATACCTTGTCAAGGAGTTCTATGCTAATGTTGCCCACATCAAAAAGGGCACCACTGTGACAAAGCCCGGAACTTGAAGATCCGGTTTGATGGCCATACTCTAAACAAATATGCTGGATTTGAGGATGTGGAGGCAGTGCAGTACTTGGAGAAGCTGGACTTGGATGAATTAGCTCGTCCATGGCTAGTGGAGATATTAGATATTCCAGGGACAACACCGGCATGGCTCTCAAGATGGAGTCCCAATAGTCAGAAACACCCATAGCGTTGAAGCCAAAGGGTGGTCCACATTTGTGTGCAACCGGCTTGACCCTTGCCAGCATGATAATGTCTTCCCGTTCACTCGGGCAATCTTGATAGCTTCCATCATGGTGAGGTATCCAATTAATGTGGGGAACCTAATGTACCATATCTCCAAGGCGGTTGGCAAAGAAGAAAGATCATATCCCTACCCCATCTTCATCACTGAGTATCTCCAAGATGAAGGGGTAGAAAAGAGGCATTTTGATACGAAGATGAGGCCTAAAAAATCTTTCTCCTGGTATCACCTCCAAGGAGCGGAAAACCCTAAAGCCAAGGGTAAAGCCACTACCTCCACTGGCCAGTCTGACGAACCAAGGGTAGTGGCCACCGGGTCAGAGCCTTCCACAGCAACAGGTTCTTTAGCTGCCATGCCTCCTCCTTCATCCGAGCCATCCATCACAGTGCCATTATCTGTGCCTTCATCTTCCACCTAACCTCAGACTGCACTGCGGGTTTCACAGACACTATCCATCCTCAACAACTGGATGTAGGCAGCTACCACAAAGCTGATTGTTCTATCCAGTGCAGTAGCAGTACAGACTTCAGCCCAATCACAGCTTCAGGTACCTCCAGCAGTGGAGGATTCATTGAAGGAGCTTTTGGGTAACCAGAAGCTCCTGGACAACCAGAAGAAGATCCTGGAGACTCTTGATGCACATGGTAAGGTTATCAAGGATCTGGGCAAGCAGGTGAAGAAGATAAGGAAGACTCAGGCCTCAAAGGAGTCAGTGGAGAAGTTGACAAAGGAGGTAGAGAAGATGGCCTCTGCTGGAGATATCCCACTGGACCTGCTCATGAAGGAGACAGCCCCAGCAGCACAGGCATCAGAGCATGAGGCATCAGATGTAGCAGCTGGCCAGTCTAAGGAGCCGGCTGTCACTACACATACTGTTGAGGAGATGATCCAGATGCTCAGCGACCCCGTGGTCCCCCAGTCAGAGGATGTGGAGATCCAGTTAGAGGATACGGAGGGAGATGATGATCCTATCCAGTCTGAGGACCCTACTCATGTTCCTGACCCGATGCAGACAGACCATATGAGAGTTCTCTTTACTCTCTAACCTTTCTCTGATCATAGTTTGTTATTAGCATTGAGGACAATGCTATTTTTTATTTGGGTGAGGGGGGGTGGTCCATTTTGATTTGTGATGGCATTTGGTATGTAATAACTATGATACTATTTTTCTTTATCTTTATTTTCACTTTTGGTATGCATATAATTTTACCATTCGATGTATATATTCATTTCCATTGTATATATTCGTGTCACTCCATTTTGTACATATTCATTTTACTTACCGTAGTTTACTTCATAACTAATTTCGTATTTTTCCTTAATATAGCTTCTTATTTCCTTTAGTAGATTCTTTTTAAGTTTTTAGATTCTTTTTACATTTTGTATGAACAACAAGCCTTTGGCTTTCTTAATGTCACGGTTCTTTCCAAAGATGGATGTTGTGCGAACCAGGTGGCTCTTCCCAGTGATGGATGGCGTGAAAACCTTCTTAAGGGATTAAGTCTGTTTTCTTTTTGATTTGATATGTAGTAGTAATGAATAAAAGTGTCTCAAGCAGGCTTCACTTGGTACTAACACATTTACCTTCTACCTCATGGTTAGAGACAAGTTGATTGGAAAAAAGTAGCTCTAGTTGTGACCTTTAGACTCTTGAGTTGACTAAAACAATCATCAAGTGGTTTCCTTGAGCCATTTGTGATTTTCAATCGTAGCTAGGGTTGTTGTGGGCCCTTGACTTTGTTCTCTTTAACATCCAGCAACTTGAGAGGTGAGGTATCGAATTGCAAGTCCAAGTTCCGTGCCAATAAGTCTAGAACTTGCCCCGAATGTTTGTATAGACGAAATTCTAAGTGAAGCTCGGCTTGAGAAATGATTGTAGGCTCTCCTTGATCCAATTTGAAACTTGAAAGCTTCTTTAGCCTACCAATGTGATATCCCTAGTCAACTCCTTTGAGCCTTAGCCTTTTTCATTCAATAACCACGTTACAAGCTTTTATCCATTTTATAATGACCCTCTCTTGGAACCCGATCTTTCCTTATTGTTCTTGATACAAGTGGCAAAATCATAAGTTTGGGGGGAGACGAGGAAATTGAAAGTGATAAAAGGTACAAAAAAGAAAAAGAAATGAAGAAAAGGAGAGGCAAAGAAAAGGAAGAAAAGTCAAAAAGAAATTTGTCAAAAAGAAAGTGAAGGTTGAAGGGATTCAAAGAATGCAATGATGAAAGGTATGGAATGATGAGAAAAGGAGAAAAATGATTGACATGAGTAAGAAAGAGTGACATAATGTCTCTCTAGTTCCCCTAAGGAAGAAGAAAATGACTCAAAGAGTCAAGAAAGTATGAGCCGAAATGAGAAAATGGAGTGCTTAAGAAAAGATGAAACCATCATAGTTAGGTAAGTCCTACATTGATCCATAAGCCTTTATTACATCCCCGCTAAAGCCCTATATGATTTCAAGTTGAGTGATCTTACATTAGTGGTGAATTACATAAGGGGAAAGCTTATGGTACTTAGAGCCGGACTCGTGGCATTCTTTTGAGAATGATGAGCGCACTTCTTCACAATCCTTGTTTTGAGTGTTACATTCTAAAAAGTGAGATTTGCTCATAGAGAGTAGAGGAGGAGTTTGGGATCCACAATGACCTACGTGATAGAGCGATCTTCCTTGATGAATTGGGTCACTTATTGATGCTCTAGTGTCACATTAGAACTATGGTATTCAAAGGTCATAACATGATGTTGTTGATAAATCATTTGTGTTGAGGGTAATTGTTAGTCCCAATTGATGCTTGATGGAGTCACCTTAGGCCAGCTGAAATATCCTTTTCTTTTTCTTGTGGAGGTGAGAATTACCTTATTTGCTTGAGGACAAGCAAAAGCTTAAGTTTGAGGGAGTTGATAAGTAGGTATTTTAACCTATTATTTGCTCTCTTTTACTTGTGTTTAGGACCAAAAATGCGTGAAGGTATTCCCGGAAACTAATGTAATATACTTGCTTGCAGGTAGGGGTGTACATAGGTTGGGTTGGTTCGGATTTTCTAATTACCAAATCAAACCAATTGTATCGGGTTAGTAAATTAAATACCAAACCAAACCAATAAAAGACGGGTTTTTTAATCTCGGGTTTTCTCGGGTTTTACGGGTTTTCGGGTTTTTTTCATAAAGTCTTCATAGCACAAAATGTAAAATTTGTGCTCCGCATATTTCTTTAATCTTAGTAAGACAGAACTATATAAGATGTTTTCAATAAAATAACATAAATATGAGATGAGTCATGGCATTGTACTAAAATATTCAACAATAAAGATAATAAAATCGCATAAAATAAATATTATTAATAAACCATAATGTAAACAAACATAATTTAAAATTATGACTAATAAGTACAGAGGCGGATCCAGGATTTAAACCTTATAGGTTCAACTTTTAAAACTTTTAGCATTGAACCCATTATAATTTGAAAGTTATGGGTTCATCTCTACTATTTTTGTAATTTTAATGAATTTTTACATATAATTTTTTACTCCGCGTCAAAAGTTATGGGTTCAATTGAACCAGCGGAGTATATGCTAGATCCGACCCTGAATAAGTACTATATTTACATGACTAACCACAAAAAGAAAAATAAGTTATACATTTTATCTAAACAATGAAAAAACTAAAAAATAGATATCCAACACTATTTTCATTCATAGTACAATCGAATTGAATGTCTTTAATTAGCATTAGAATTGATTTGATTTTTGTTTAAGATATATTTGAGTTACTAACATTTATATACTATAAAACTTATTGGAGCATCCAAAAATTATAAGCCCAAGCTTGAAATAATACGTTAAAAGATAAAACTATGAAAAAGTTTAAGAAATATTTATAAACTACACACTATCATAAATATTTTTATGCATTAAATATATTTAAAACTTCTATACATATAATGTCGGGTTGGTTTGGTTCGGTTTGATTTTTTTAGTTAAAACCAAACTAAACCAAATATGGTCGGGGTTTTTTTCTCAACACTAAACCAAATCAAACCAAACCATAGTCGGGTTTTTTTCTCGGTTTGACTCGGATTATCGGGTTGGCGCGGTTTGTCGGTTTCATTTGTACACCCCTACTTGCAGGGATTGTTCAATAATGAGCCAAAGGAGTCATAATCAACTCATAAAGGAGTCAAAACTTGAACAAAAACCAAGACTGGCCAAGAGATGTGAAACGTGGACAACACAAATATTGTGCGGCCGAAAGTTACAACGCGGTCGTGAGCACTATTTTGAGGTCCACGAAAGGCAGATTGAGAGAGGTTGATTTTTTGCCTAAAAGAGGAACGCGGACCGCATCAGAAAGGTGAGACCGCGAAAGTACCAGCGCGGCCGCAATTGGAATTACACGGACCGTGGTTAAGGTTCAGAGGGTTTACATTTTAAGCAAAAACAAGAAGTGCGGTCCGTGTCAGAATTACGTGGACGCGAAAGCCTCTTACGCGACCACGAAAGCAAGAGTGCGTCCGCGGTTAGAATTACGTGTCCGCATAACCTCCGTAGGGGTATTTTTGTTCGAAAATTTCAGCTTAGTATAAATAGAAACTTTTGTCATTTTTAGGTTATGTTGTGTATTAACTGAGCACGTGAGACGGCTGTAACTTCCATTTTGGGAAATTGTGTACAAGATTTATCTTACAACATTAGATTTTCATCTTTTAATCTAGTGTTATGAATTTTATCTTCTTTTCATCTTTGATTTCTGCTATTTTCATGAGTAGCTAAACCCATAGCTAGGGTTGTGACCCAACCCTAGTATGGGTATTTAATTGGTATTGAATTTTAGGGCTTGTTTTTATGGGTTAGTAATATTTAGCCTAGTTCTTGCTAGAATTCTAGAATTAGTGGTTGCAAACACTGATTCATGCCTTTATGACTTAGTCTCTTCTTGAGAAAGAGGGAGTAAGTCTAGGAAAACTAGGCTAACAAGGAATTGGGGTGAACTCAAGCAATTGATAGCCCCGATTAAAGGGTTAAACCTAGAGATAGTAATACCCGACTTGAGCTAATATCACTTGAATTGCATGAATACCCATTTGGACTTGAGAAAACCAAATTGGGCAAAATCACTCAAACTACCGAGAGGTATAGAGTAAGTACTTGGGCGTGATAGCTATATTATGACCCTATCTAAATCAAGCTTGCCTAGATTCTTGCTACCCGTTAGATATCCACCTAGGTAGAAGTCACTAACCTAGTCTCTTTAAACACTTGAAAACCAACAACAAAAATATTGTACTAATCATTGCATACAATAGAGTAACTTTAGAAGAAGAAAAAAACCAAATTTTTGGAAGTGTAATTAGGAACAAAACCCGCATCTAGATTTGATCCCGACCTTGTTGGGTTAAAACTGCATCGACCACCCTCGCTACTCAATAGTAGTGTAGGCTTGGACCCGATCAATTGTCATTGCTAGTAAGTATGAATTAAAGTAGTGCTGAAAGAAAAGGAAAAAAAGGGGAAAGCTCTTGGGATGATATTGTTTGTGAAATTGAAATTGGGATTGGAGAATTTGCGCTTAAAGAAGTATGTGATGTGTTAAAGTGCTTAGAAGGGTTAGCCAATATTCCAGAAATATATCCTACTTGTCATGTATCCCACATTACAACCATGGAAAGTCCTACTTGATTTTAGATCGAGCAAGCCTACATTAGTGAAAATTTACGTAATGGGAAAGCTTATGGTACTTCGTGCATGCATTTGACTTCTTTGTGAGAGTGAGGAATTTCTTTAATTTATTTGATTCCTTAAAATATATTTTATCATTTGATTCGAGTGTGTGGATTCAACTTACTCTTTTGTCTTGTTGTGAGGGCACATGATTTCGCGAGGGATAAGTGACATTATGAGATTTCTCTATGATGTTAAGTGTTCAAGTCATGAATGCATTGTGATATTGTATCAGTTTGTGAGGCTAGGATTGTTATTAATCATGTTGTCTTGTTGTTGAATAAATTTTTGAAGTATGGCATAAAGTAAAGGAAATGTGTATTGAGGGCATATGCTAAAGTTTAATTATTACTATCAATCATAGTCATAGGTATGGCGTATTTCGGATGTGTTAAAAGAAAATAAAGTGCTCAAGATTAGTGTGAATTGGTGGTTGACTCGAGGACGAGGAAAGTTTAAGTGTGGGGTAGTGATGTTTGGCCAAAATGCTATATTTTTAGTACATTACTCGCCTTATATGTTGTTAGTTTAGTGATCAATTGTGCGACATTTGAGCTAAATTATGTTGTTTTATGTGTAGGAGCATCAGAAGAAAGAGTCGAATGAAAGCCACACGAAAAGAGGGTGAAAATGCAAGAAAGATTACAAAATCACCAAGTACCCAAGCCTGGAAACAGGCCAATCATAGCAAGCTCTATAGCTTGTTTTACCGTGCTAAAGGCCAAGCATAGCCAGCTTGACCACGCTACAGGCCAAGCATAGCCAGGGTAAATGATACTTTTTACTGGCTAATTCGTGTTTGCTGGTAACATTCTAGTGTAGGAATTAAAGTAGTGGCAATCATCTTATTATCGCTAAACAATTGCTGCTACATGTTTTTTGTGGTAGTGACCACGCTATAAGCTTGGCCTCGCGAGGTGAGCCCGGTGATCACCTACACACAAAAAATAACTCAATTAAGTACAATTGTATCACGAATCATTACTGCTTACAAGTAAAGCATAGGGTAAATGATGATATAAAATATAACATATTAGCCTCAAATTAATCTCTCGGAGGTTGGAGCTAAAAAAACTTATTGTTACTGATAGAGATTATGCTTCTCGTAGTAATTAATTGCCAAAGTACATGACTACAAAAGGTAGAAAGTTATACTAAGAGGGTACCAAAGTCTTTGAGATCAGAAGTTGTTTATCGAACTATATTGGCCAACTGCACTTCAAAAGGTGACGTGAACAAATCTGGGAGATCTTTAAGAAAATGAGGGATCTTGGATTCCCAGTCACATGCTTTTCTTGCAGTCAGTTATAGGCGGACTGATAAAAAGAAGATTGTGGATGTATCTTGCTAATGAAGAAAGAAACTATAAAACCTACTCTTTTCGTTTACCAAATACTGATAGATGCCAGGGGTCAATCTAAATGACATTACTGGAATGGAGCAAATTGTTGAGACCATGAAGGCTGAAGAAGTCGAACCTAATTTTTATATAAATAGCATCATGGAAAAACATTATATCTCTGGTGGTCTGATCACGCCCAACTATTCGTTACAATAAGGACTAAGCGGTCACAAAAAATATAATCTGGTCTAAGAGTACGGAGTCGAATCCCACTGAGAACTACGGTTTTGTTATAACTATTAAGTATCACTAAGAAGACAATATCGAATAATTATTCTTATGTCCAACTAATTAAATAACAAATAGAAGTAGTAAATTAACAACTACAGCTACTAAGGGTTGGAGACAAGATTGGAAACACCCAGAGTTATGATTTTCCTGATTGTCGGTATTTTTCTTCCTGCTACATCTTGTATAATTTTTCTTAAGTATTCTCTATTAATCATTATCACTCGACTTATATAATCCACTCTCGAGATCCTATAATAATATACTAGTCATATTCTCTCGAATTACGTTAGCTCGTACTTTCTTATCGTTCACAATGATCACGTAAAGCTTTGTTATCTCTAATCCCGCTTTTAAACCAATCGTATTAATATCTAAAATACCTTTTGAGTGACGTTGTTCAAAAACAATGTAAACATGCATTATTTCTCAAGTAATACATAATAAATAAGCACAGCTAATTGAGAGCTCTTCAATTAACAAAAATAAGCATGTAGTTGAACACGTAGAGAAATTCAAAGGTAAAATTGTATTAAAACGCAACGAGAATTCATTCTTCAAAAGGTTTTGACAAAATCTAGATAATAATTTAGTTAATCGTAGTCACACTAACAATCACGCTAATAATTGAAAGCATCAATCCACAAACTAAGGAAGAACGGAAGAAGAATTCGTGTAATTCATTGCTTGCAATTGTTCCAGCCATATATCTGATCTCGCCCAAGTCACACCAATTGGGTTTGTGAAGCGGTCAATTGCAATAATGATTACCCAACTAGGAGTTGGGATCTAATCCACAAGGAGTGTAGATGGGATTAGTGGTATATATTTGGACTAAGCGCATAAAGTGTCTAAGTTGCACTTTCACAAACTTTGTTTTGATTCTACTTCTAAATTATACTAAGGATCGAAACTGTAAAATAAGAAACTAGATAACAATGTTTTTGTTGTTGTTTTTCAAATATGTAAAAGGTCTAGGGTTGTGACTTCCGCCTAGGTGTTCGCCTAACGGGTTGTGGGCTTTAGAGCGAGTTTCGTTGGTCAGGGTGTATTATAGCAATCAACACATAGTTACCCATTGAATACCTCTCGGTAAGAGAGTGGTTTTTCCCAATTTGGCTTTCTCAAGTCCAAATGGGTATTGCATAAAACATTTGATAAATGCTCAAGTCAAGTTTTACTCTATCTAGATTCAACCCTTAATTGGGACTATCAATCTCTTGAATTCATCCCAATTTCTTGTTAGCCAAATTTTTCTAGTCTAGGTCTCTCTTTCTCATGTAGAGACTAAGTCAAATAGGCTTGAACCAATGTTTGCAACCATTAATTCTAAAATTATAAGCAAGAACTAGGCTAAATATTACACACCCAACCATAAATAATCCCTAATCAAACACCCATTAGGTACCCACACTAGGTTGGGTCACAACCCTAACTAGAAATTTAGCTACTCATAGTGGGTGATGAATAAAATAAATAAGAAAAGATGATTAAAATCATATTGAAAGATAAAATGATGAAAATCCAATGTAAAATCAACAATATAAACTAAAGTTTCCTAAAAGAGTAAAAAAACGGCTACAAACTTTCAGGTATTCAAAACATAACCTAATTTCATAAAAAAACTATTTATACACAGCTGAAATTTTCGGATAAAATTGCCCTTTCGGAGGTTCTGCGTCCGCACATTGGTAACCAAGTCCACAAACGAACAAAATTCATTGCTATTCGGTAGCATCATAAATTTGCACACCTGGAAAACCACCTTTTCATCACCCACCCGGAAGGTGAGTTCACCGGCTTCCACATCAACAAGAGCCTTCCCCGTAGCAAGGAAAGGTCTACTCAAAATAATAGGCACCTCATAGTATATTTCACAATCAAGACTAACAAATTCCGCCGGGAGGATGAACTTATCAACACGAACCAACACATCATCAATAATACCCAATGTTCTCTTCATAGTACGATCCGCCATTTGTAACCTCGTAGATGTGGGTCTTGGTTTCCTAATTCTAGGGCATCAAGTTGATACTCGCCCCTAGATCACAAAGAGCTTTGGCAAAGCAAATTTGGCGCTTCCAATGGTACAACGGATTGTGAAAGCTCCGGGATCTTCTAATTTAGGAGCCATTGAGTGCACAATTGCACTCACTTGACATGTCGTCTTTATAGTCTCGCAATTCATCGACCTCTTCTTTGTCACCAAATCCTTCATGAACTTTGCATAACTAGGCATTTCCTCCAATGCATCGACTAATGGCACATTAATATATAGGCTTTTGATCATATCAATGAACTTTTTGAATTGGTTCTCGCCATTTTGCTTAGCAAGCCATTGAAGTAATGGAGGAGGAGGCCTTGGAATTGGTGCCTTAGCCTTTGGCACTACCGGTTCTGGTATGTCAACAATGTGTTACCTAGACGGGTTCACTACTTCTTGAGTCTCCCCCATATTTTCATCAATATCAATTCTCACTTCATCATTTTCTTGCACCGCATTGTTTGGAATATCGTCTTCTTGAATCACTTGTTCATCATCCATAATTTTTCTTTGAGTTGAAGTGGTTGCATCCCCACCTTTTCCACTCCTTGTAGTTACGTACATGGCATGTCCTGTGTTGTTCCCATCCTTTGGGTTCACCACCGTATCACTAGGTAGTGCCCCCTTAGGACGAGTGTTTAAAGCTTGCGAGATTTGCCCCAATTGGACTTCCAAATTGCGAATTGAAGTGTTGTGAGAGGCTAGTTGAGCATCGGAGTCGGTATTCTTCTCCATCATTTATTTGAACATGTTCTCAATTCGCCCCATATCATTGTTGGAAGATCTAGGACCATGGGAAGGATAAGGTGGCGGGTTGCTTAGTTATTGATACATCGGGGGCCTTTGAAAGCCCGACCCCCAATTCCCTTGGTTATTGTTTCAACCCCCTTGCTCCCCAATATCTTTGATTATTTCCACTCCAATAGCCTTGGTTGTTTTGACCATTCCAATTTCCTTGATTATTTTGATTGTTCCAATTACCTTGGTTGTTACCACCATTCCAATTGCCTTGGTTTCTAGAATTCCAATTCCCTTGATTACCTTGAGATCTCCATTGTTGTCGATTTGGGCCTTGAGAGTTGTTTCTTTACCCTTGGAAGTTGTTCACATATTGCACCTCCTCGTCTTGTTCATTGTAGGATTCATCTTGGTCAAACCCACTATCTTCTTGCACATATTATTCCGCACGGTTTTGCACTTGTTTACCCTTTTTCCTTTGCTTGTTCACCATCATATTTACACCTTCCATTATATTTACTTGCTTAGGACCTTGAACTTGTTGAAGTTGTGCTTTGGATAATTGATTCATTGTGGTGGTCAACTCGGCAATTGCTTGCCCATGATCATGCAATTCGTTATGTAGGTGAATCACATTTGGATCACCATGAGGAACATTTTCTCTACTTTTCCATGACGATGAAGTATCTACAATTTCATCTAAGATCTCACAAGCTTCGGCATATGGTGTTGTCATGAAATTTCCGCCGGCAAGTTGGTTGACCACGCATTGATTGGTAGTATTGATCCCCCTATAGAAAGTTTGTTGAATCATAGCCTCCGTCATATCATTGTTTGGGCACTCTTTCACCATAGTATGGTACCTCTCCCATATCTCATGCAAAGGCTCATTGGGTTATTGTTTGAATGCTAGAATCTCGTCTCTAAGAGTAGCCATATGCCCGGGAGAAAAGAACTTGTCTATGAATATCTCCGCCTATTTATCCCATGTACGGATGGAATGGTTTGGCAATCTTTCTAACCAATCCAAGGGTCTAACTTGAAGTGTCCACAAACCCCTTCAAGTGTTGTATGCATTTTGACTCAGAGCCTCGGTGAAGAATCCCTGTTGCTCTAGCAATATGAGCATAACATTTGCGATTTGGAAGTTGGTCACCCTAATTCGAGGTGGGACTATGGCACTTGTATATCCTTCGTTTGGCAACACCAGATGTGGAGCTGGTCTTGGTGGAGGTGGGGGAGGAACGGGAACGTTGTCTTGAGGCGTTCGGCCTCATCTATTTGCTTGCGGATCAAGAGGAACCTCTTCAACTTGGTCTTCCTCCACGTCATCCCCCAATGGCAAGTTTCCGAGTGGATCATT
Organism: Nicotiana paniculata; assembly: GCA_005239505.1. Classification (NCBI taxonomy): domain Eukaryota; kingdom Viridiplantae; phylum Streptophyta; class Magnoliopsida; order Solanales; family Solanaceae; genus Nicotiana; species Nicotiana paniculata. The sequence goes on along the minus strand of ML363970.1, from coordinate 22,774 downwards.
GTTGTTGAGAGCCATTTTTGTACCTACAATTGTTTAAGAAACTAGAGAACAATGTTTTTGTTGTTGTTTTTCAAATATGTATAAGGTCTAGTGCTGTGACTTCCGCCTAGGTGTTTGCCTAACAGATTGTGGGCTTTAGAGCGAGTTTCTTTGGTCGGGGTGTATTATAGCAATCAACACATAGTTACCCACTGAATACCTCTCGGTAAGAGAGTGGTTTTGCCCAATTTGGCTTTCTCAATTCCAAATGGGTATTGCATAAAATAGTTGATAAATGCTCAAGTCGGGTTTTATTATCTCTAGATTCAACCCTTTAATTGGGACTATCAATCTCTTGAATTCATCCCAAATTCTTGTTAGCCAAATTTTTCTAGACTAAATCTCTCTTTCTCAAGTAGAGACCAAGTCAAATAGGCTTGAACCAATGTTTGCAACCATTAATTCTACAATTATAAGCAAGAATTAGGCTAAATATTACACACCCAACCATAAACAAGCCCTAAATCAAACACCCATTAGGTACCCACATTAGGGTTGGGTCACAACCCTAACTAGAAATTTAGCTACTCATAGTGGGTGATTAAGAAAATAAAGAAGAAAAGATGATTAAACTCATATTGAAAGATAAAATGATGAAAATCCAATGTAAAATCAACAATATAAACTAAAGTTGCCTAAAAGAGTGAGGGAAAACGGTTACAAACTTTCAGGTATTCAAAACATAACCTAATTTCTAAAAGTGCGGCCGCACAACTTTATTTGTAGTCCGTTCTCTTTACCTGGTGCCACTGCCTCTCTTTAAAGATCTTCGGTCCGCACAATTTTTTGTGCTGCCGCAGGTCGGCCATGTCTCTGCAATTCAAACTTCAGAGAGTTTGCATTTTCGGGTCTCCAGTTGTGCGGCCGCAAAATAATGAATTGTGCGTCTGCATACTCCTTTCCGTTGTGGCATTCAAGATTGTGCAGTCCGCGCAATAAATATGCGGTCCACACTTTTTCAATGGTTAGCCATTTTTTCGAGCACAGTTCCTACAAAGCACACTCATTCCTGAAATTCACTTCAAAACCAATTAGCACAAAACAAATCCTATCTAAAAAATAAGAAAAAAGAAAAATAAAAAGAAACTTGTGTTGCCTCCCAAGATGCGCCTGATTTAACGTCGCGGCATAGCGCACATTACCATCAATCACTTGAAATGAATCAATGCCACTATGTGGCCATCATCAACTTTTCCCAAATAATGCTTCACCTGGTGACCATTGACTCTAAACACTTCATCATTTTTATTCTTCAAGTCTAATGCACCAAAGGGTGTCACATTCACAAGCTCAGACGGACCACTCCATTTAGACTTCAACTTGCCCGGAAACATCTATAACCGAGAATTGAACAACAACACAAGATCACCTTCTTTGAACTCCTTGTTCTGAATGTGTTTTCCATGGAGGTACTTCATCTTCTCCTTGTATAAGGAAGAACTTGTATATGCATGGTAAGAAAACTCATCAAGCTCATTCAATTGTGCCAACCTTAAGTTGGCGGCGACATCCCACTCAAAATTAAGCTTCTTCAATGCCCACATAGCCTTGTGCTCAAGTTCCACTAGAAGGTCACTATCTTTCCCGAACACCAACCGGTATGGAGACATCTGAATCGGTGTTTTTTAAGCCGTCCTATAATCCCATAGAGCATCATCAAGTTTTTTCGACCAATCTGTCCTGTTAGCATTCACTGTCTTTGACAAAATACTCTTGATCTCCCGGTTGGAGACTTCCACTTGTCCGCTTGCTTGAGGGTGATAGGGGGTCGAGACTTTGTGAGTGACACCATACTTGGTGAGTAAGGTATCAAAATATTTGTTGCAAAAGTATGATCCCCCATCACTTATAATGGCCCTTGGAGTACTAAATCTTGTAAAGGTGTTCTTTTTTAAAAATGCCACCACACTTCGAACTTCGTTGTTGGGTAGAGCAACGGCCTCAACCCACTTTGACACATAGTCCACAACTACCAAAATGTAGGTGTTCCCACAAGAGCTTACAAACGGTCCCATGAAATCAATGCCCCACACATCAAAACAATTTCCAAGATAGTGGTGAGGGTCATCTCATTTTCTTAGAAATCCCACCGGCCTTTTGACATTCATCACAACGCTTGACTAGATCACTTGCGTCCTTCTAGAGAGTAGACCGATACAATCCACAACTCAACACTTTCACCACCGTTCACGATCCACCATGGTGACCACCATATGCTGAAGAGTGGCAAGCACCAAGAATTTCCACTTGTTCCTCCTCCGGCACACATCTTTGAATCACTCCATCGGTACAAATTTGGAAGAGGTATGGTTCATCCCAATAGTAGTCAAGGCAATCCCGTTTGAGTTTCTTGCTTTGGTTTGAAGAGAACTCCTTCGGTACAATACACTCACAAAATAATTCGCTAAGTTGGCGAACCATGGAATCTCGATCATTGAAATGGCTAGAAGTTGCTCGTGGGGGAAGGAGTCATTGATATCAAGTCTGTCATGTGGCCTCCCCTCCTCCTCTAAGAGAGACAAGTGGTCCGCCACTTGGTTTTCACTGCCTTTGCGGTCTTGGATTTCTAGATCGAACTCTTGCAATAAAAGCACCCACCGCATTAACCATGCCTTTGAATCTTTCTTGCTCATTAAGTACCGAAGCGTCGCATGATGGGTGTGGACAATCACCTTTGTACCCATCAAGTACGGGTAGAACTTCTCCATAGTAAAGACAATAGCAAGGAGCTCTTTCTTGATCGTCGTGTAATTGACTTGGGCATCGTTCATGGTCTTACTGGCATAGTAGACCGGATGGAAGATTTTTTTGATACGTTTCCCCAAAACCGCTCCGACCGCCGCATCACTTGCATCATACATGAGCTCAAACGACAAGCTCCAATCCGGTGCAGTGATAATAGAAGTAGTTGTCAATTTGAACTTGAGCAATTCAAATGCCTTCATGCAATCCTCGTTGAAATAGAATTTGGCATGCTTCTCCAAAAGCTTACACAAGGGGTTCACCACTTTTAAAAAATCCTTGATGAAACGGCGATATAACCCTGCATGACCCAAGAAACTCCTCACTCCCTTCATAGATGTTGGAGGTGGGAGTTTAGAAATCACCTCTATTTTGACCTTGTCGACCTCAATACCATTCTTTGAAATTTTGTGCCCAAGGACAATGCCTTCATCGACCATGAAGTGACATTTATTCCAATTGAGCATCAAGTTTGTCTCTTCACATCTTGCCAAGAACTTATCTAAAATTTTCAAGCAAGCATCAAAAGAATTCCCGACCACAAAAAAGTCATCCATGAAGACCTCAAGTAAATCCTCCACCATGTTGGTGAAGATAGCCATCATACACCGTTGAAAAGTCGTCGGTGCATTGCATAACCCAAATGGCATCCGGGAGAATGTGAAAGTACCATAGGGACATGTGAAAATAGTCTTCTCTTGATCCGCATAAGCAATAAGAATTTGATTGTAGCCGGAATATCCATCAAGGAAACAATAAAAAGCACGGTCGGCCCACCTATCAAGCATTTGATCAAGAAACGGAAGTGGGAAATGATATTTCCTTGTGACTTTTTTGAGCTTGCGATAGTCCATACACACTCTCCACCTAGTCACTGTTCTTGTAGGAATCAACTCGTTCTTGTCATTAGTGACCACTGTCATGCCCTCTTTCTCTGGGACACATTGCACCGGAGAAGTCCACGAACTATCAGAAATGGGGTAAACAACCCCGGCATCCAACCACTTTATGATCTCCTTCTTGATCACTTCTTGCATTTCTACATTTAGCCGCCTTTGATGTTCAACGGAGGGTTTGACATCCTCCTACAAAATAATCTTGTGCCTGCAAAAGGCGGGGTTTATACCCCTGATATCCACCAATGTCCATCTTATAGTTTTCTTCCTCTTTTGTAGCAACGCAAATGTGGAGTCTACCTGCACGTTAGTCAAACAAGAGGAAAGAATAACCAGTAAAGTAGAAAAAGGTCCAAGGAATTCATACCTGAGATGTGGAGTTAATGGCTTTAACTCCAGAGTGGAAGGCTCCTCGATTGAGGGCTTTGTTGGAGGAGTCTTCTGATTTTTAAGATCCAAGGACAATTCGCTGGTTTCATAAGTGTAAGACCCCATTCCTTGCAATGCATTCACACATTCAACATAGACATCCTTCTAATCATCATCATCAAGGTTAAGAAAAACGGCCTCCAAAGTATCATCAATATTCATTGTGGCACAAGCATCATCAATAATCACATCGGTCACCAAGTCCACAAATGAACAAACTTCATTGCTATTCAGTAGCCTCATAGATTTGCACACATGGAAAACCATCTTTTCATCACCCACCCGGAAGGTGAGCTCACCGGCTTCCATATCAATAAGAGCCTTCCTCAATAGCAAGGAAAGGTCTACCCAAAATAATAGGCACCTAATAGTCTACTTCACAATCAAGAATAACAAAGTCCGCCGGGAGGATGAACTTATCAACACGAACCAACACATCATCAATAATACCCAATGTTCTCTTTATAGTATGATCTGCCATTTGTAACCTCATAGATATGGGTATTGGTTTCCTAATTCTAGGGCATCAAGTTGATAGTCGCCCCTAGATCATAAGAGCTTTGGAAAATTTGGCGCTTCTAATGGTACAAGGGATTGTGAAAGCGCTAGGATCTTCCAATTTAGGAGCCATTGAGTGTACAATTGCAATCACTTGATTTGTCATCTTTATAGTCTCACAATTCATCGACCTCTTCTTTGTCACCAAATCCTTCATGAACTTTGCATAACTGGCCATTTGATCTAAAGCCTCAACCAATGGCACATTAATATATAGGCTTTTGATCATATCAATGAACTTTTTGAATTGCTTCTCACCATTTTTCTTGGCAAGCCTTTGAGGTTATGGAGGAGGAGGCCTTGGCATTGGTGCCTTAGCCTTTGGCACTACCGGTTCCAGTATGTCAACAATGTGTTCCCTAGACGGATTCACTTCTTCTTGAGTCTCCTCTACATTTTCATCAATATCAATTATCACTTTGTCATTTGCTTGCACCGCATTGTTTGGAATCTCGTCTTCTTGAATCAATTGTTCATCATCCACAATTTTCCTTTGACTTGAAGTGGTTGCATACCTACTTTCCAGTCCTTGTAGTTACGTACATGGCATGTCCCGTGTTGTTCCCACCCTTTGGGTTCACCACCGTATCACTAGGTAGTGTCCCCTTAGGACGAGTGTTTAAAGCTTGCGAGATTTTCCCCAATTGAACTTCTAAATTGCGAATTGAAGTGTTGTGAGAGGCTAGTTGAGCATCGGAGTCGGAATTCTTCTCCATCATTTGTTTGAACATGTTCTCAATTCATCCCATCTCATTGTTGGAAGAGCTAGGACCATGGGAAGGATAAGGTGGCGGGTTTCTTGGTTATTGATACATCGGGGGACTTTGAAAGCCTGACCCCCGATTCCCTTGGTTATTGTTCAAACCCTCTTGCTCCTTAATATCTTTGATTATTACCACTCCAATTGACTTGGTTGTTTTGACCATTCCAATTTCCTTGATTATTTTGATTGTTCCAATTACCTTGGTTGTTACCACCATTCCAAATGCCTTGGTTGCTAGAATTTCAATTCCCTTGATTACCTTGAGATCGCCATTGTTGTTGATTTGGGCCTTGAAAGTTGTTTCTTTGCCATTGGAAGTTGTTCACATATTGTACTTCCTCTTCTTGTTCATTGTAGGATTCATCTTGGTCAAGCCCACTATCTTCTTGCACATATTATTCCGCACGGTTTTGCACTTGTTGACCTTTTTGCCTTCACTTGTTCACCATCATATTTACACCTTCCATTGTATTTACTTGCTTAGGACCTTGAACTTTTTGAAGTTGAGCTTTGGCTAATTGATTCATTGTGGCGGTCAACTCGGCATTTGCTTGCCCATGATCATGCAATTCTTGATGTAGGTGAATCAAATTTGGATCACCTTGAGGAACATTTTCTCTACTTTTCCATGCCGATGAAGTATCCGCCATTTCATCTAAGATCTCAAAAGCTTCGGCATATGGCGTTGTCATGAAATTTCCGCCGGCAAGTTGGTTGACCACGCATTGATTGGTAGTATTGATCCCCCTATAGAAAGTTTGTTGAATCATAGCCTCCGCCATATCATTGTTTGGGCACTCTTTCACCATAGTATGGTACCTCTCCCATATCTCATGCAAAGGCTCATTGGGTTATTGTTTGAATGCTAGAATCTCGTCTCTAAGAGTAGCCATATTCCTGGGAGAAAAGAACTTGGCTATGAATTTCTCCGCCTATTCATCCCATGTATGGATGGAATGGTTTGGCAATCTTTCTAACCAATCCAAGGGTCTAACTTGAAGTGTCCACAAACCCCTTCAAGTGTTTGTATGCATTTTGACTTAGAGCCCCAGTGAAGACTCCCCGTTACTCTAGCAATATGAGCATAAAATTTGTGATTTGGAAGTTGCTCGCCCTAATGTGGGACGGGACTATGGCACTTGCATATCCTTCGTTTGGAAACTCCCGATGTGGAGCTGGTCTTGGTAGAGGTGGGGGAGGAATGGGAACATTGTCTTGGGGCGGGCGGCCTCGTCTATTTGCTTGAGGTTCAAGAGGAACCTATTCAACTTGGTCTTCCTCCACGTCATCCCCCAATGGCAAGTTTCCGAGTGGATCATTGTTGTTGAGAGCCATTTTTGTACCTACAATTTTTTCACCAAAAAGATTAGTAACACGGAAGGAACGGAAGACAAGTCACACACAAAAGCAAATATATAGCTAAATCTGTTTTTTAGCTCCCCGACAATGGCACCAAAAATTGATCTCTCCCAAGTCACACCTCAAATTGGGGTTGTGAACCGGTCAATTGCATTAATAATTACCCAACTAGGAGTCGGGATCGAATCGACAGGGAGCGTAGATGGGATTAGTGGTATATATTTGGACTAAGCGCGTAAAGTGTCTAGGTTGCACTTCCAAAAACTTTGTTTTGATTCTACTTCTAAATTATAGTAAGGATCGCAACTGTAAATTAAGAAACTAGAGAACAATGTTTTTGTTGTTGTTTTTTAAATATGTAAAAGGTCTAGGGCTGTGACTTCCGCCTAGGTGTTTGCCTAACGGATTGTGGGCTTTAGAGCGGGTTTCGTTGGTCGGGGTGTATTATAGCAATCAACACATAGTTACCCATTGAATACCTCTCGGTAAGAGAGTGGTTTTGCCCAATTTGGCTTTCTCAAGTCCAAATGGGTATTGAATAAAACAGTTGATAAATGCTCAAGTCGGGTTTTACTATCTCTAGATTCAACCCTTTAATTGGGACTATCAATCTCTTGAATTCATCCCAATTTCTTGTCAGCCAAATTTTTCTAGACTAAGTCTCTCTTTCTCAAGTAGAGACCAAGTCAAATAGGCTTGAACCAATATTTGCAACCATTAATTATAATATTATAAGAAAGGACTGGGCTAAATATTATATATCCAACCATAAACAAGCCCTAAATCAAACACCCATTAGGTACCCACACTAGGGTTGGGTCACAACCCAAACTAGAAATTTAGCTACTCATAGTGGGTGATGAAGAAAATAAAGAAGAAAAGATGATTAAACTCATATTGAAAGATAAAAGGATGAAAATCCAATGTAAAATCAATAATATAAACTAAAGTTTCCTAAAAGAGTAAGGAAAAACGGCTACAAACTTTCAGGTATTCAAAACATAACCTAATTTCGTAAAAAAAAACTATTTATACACAGCTGAAATTTTTGGACAAAATTGCCCTTTCGGAGGTTCTACGAAGGCACAATTCTGTGTGCGGTCCGCATTTAGCTTCATCTGTTGACAGGAGTAAGTTCTGCGGCTGCACAATTTCGAACTGTGGTCATATCTCTTGAGTTCTGCAGACCGTACAATTCTGGGTGCGACCACACAATTATAGTGCGGTCCGCAGATTTTGATGGTCTTTAATTTCCAGTCTCTGAACCTTGGCTTCTACGGCCACACAATTATTGTGCGGTCCACACTTTATGTTATAGGACTGTTGAATTTTCTTCATTTTCTGCGGCCGCAGACAGAATTATGCGGTTCGCACTTTAAACTTTTTGCTTGATTTTTTGTCCTTGTTCAAAATCACTCCTTCTTGAGTTGATTGTCATCATAATGGCTCATTTTACAATACTCCTACGAGTAAGCATATTTTATTAGTTTTCGAGAATACCTTTAAATATTTTTGAACTAAAACAAAAGTAAAAGGGCACAAACAAGCAGTCGAAATCCCCTATCAATATCCCTCTTCGAAACTTATATATCTCCTCAAAACTAAGTTTAGGAGGTTTCTTATAAGGTAGGGTAAAGTTTTGGACCGAAATAAACAAGTCCTAAGTTGACTGGGAGTCAAAGCGCCTCGGAACAAGGCCTTGGCATGTTACGCCCCTCTTTCCTCGCTGATTTTGGTGCCTTTGACCTTGCAAGGCATCGTGTAAGGCACGGTCCAGTGCTTGCCTAGCACGACTTGGGGCACGGTGCTTTCGCTGCCTTGGGTCGTGGTTCCTCTCTGCTTTATTTTATTGTCTTTGATGCCTCTTTGTCCAGTTTTCTTTCCACTTCAATTCCAAATAATCGTACACACAAAACAACTCAATTAAGCGTAAACGTAGTATGAATCGTCAATATTATAAACAAACATAGGGTAAACGATGATATGAAGTATAGAATTTTAGCCTCACATCAATACCCCACACTTAAACGTTTTTCGCCCTCGAGTTGACCAAAACCAAAATACCTCACAACATTGCACATTCTAAGCGAACTACACCTATGATCATGATTGATAGTAATAATTAAGCTCTAGAATATGCATTCAACACATACTTCCCATAACTTATGCCAAATTTTAAAATATTCAAAACATAAACAACATTGCCCATAAAAATCCTAGCCTCAAAAAATGACTCAATGTCACAATACACTCAAGACTTGAATATTCCACCTAATAGAGAATTCTAACAACGTTACCTTTCTATCATAAAATCATGTGCCCCCACAACAAAATAACAGAGAATAAGCAGTACACACATACAAATCAAATACTCGAATATATTCAAGGACTCACACATATGAAAGAAATCACTCACTCTCCAAAGAAGTCACATACATGCAAAAGGTACCATAGGCTTGCTCATTATGTAACCTCTACTAATGTAGGCCCACTCAGTCTCAAATAAATTATAATTTATTATGGTTGTAATATGAGCTAAGGGTCGGATAGGATAAATGTATATAATAGTGGTGAACCCTCCTAAGCACTTTAACACATCACATAGTCAACTTTTAAGTGCAATATTTGTTCAATCGTACTTCAAACATCACAATCAAGACCACCCACAAAAATATGTTCCCTCTTTCTCTATGCACTACTTTAACCCACAACCACTAGTAAGGACAAGATGCATTTATTTCTTTTTTGCTATATTTTTTTCCTTTTTTCAAATATATTTTTCTTACTCTTTTTTTCTTTTCTTTTTTCTACTATTTTTTTCTTTGTATTTTGTATCCCCCCTAGTCGTGTTCTCTTTAAGATTCAAGTATAGCCTTCTTCCTTCCATTGGTTCCACTAAACCATTTTCATTACTTCTTTTTAGCGTATATTCATACAATTCAAGTGCTCTAAGAGGTAAAAGGTTCAAAATGCAATTAAGAACAAAAGGTAATGTGGACGCCAAAGAAAGGGTCTACAGGCTCAAACGGGCTAGCTATGGATAATTTTATTTGTTATAAGCATAAACACTCATTAAGATTGAAAAGGGCCTAATCATTTTTCAAACTAAGTAGTACCTAGAATTTCGCTTCAACTCACATGTCGGGCAAGTTCTAGACTCAATTGTAAAAATATGGACTATACAAGAACTTACTCCACACATGATACATGATTCACTAAGGAAGTTCTCATTACAACTCTCAAATCAAGTAAATATTCACATAGCCAAGAGATATAAGCATAACGCACAAAGTGAATACAACTTAAGAGAACGAGCCATAAGTGTAATGAAACATGCTAGCCAAGTTTATCTAGGCATCATACTGGGTGAGCAGGGGGGCATGAGCATTGTACTAGGTGATTTGGAACTTTCTGGGAGTCGTTGTGACTTCGGGTATTGTAGGCGGATTAGAGTTGATGAATTGGAGGGGGCTATGCGTAAGATGAGCAGGGTCAAAGCAACCGGGCCAGATGAAATCCCGGTGGAGTTTTGGAAGAGTGTGGGCAAGGCAGGCTTGGAGCAGCTCACTAGGTTATTTAATGTCATTTTTAGAATGAAGAAAATGCTCCAATAGTGGAGATGGGGCATGATGGTTTCTGTATACAAGAACAAAGGTGATATTCAAAATTTCAATAACTATCGGGGTATCAAGTTGCTTAGCCATACTATGAAAGTCTGGGAGAGAGTGGAAGAGCTAAGGGTGGGGAGGAGTGTGTCTATTTCCGAGAACCATTTCGAGTTCATGCCGGGGTGTTCGACTACAGAAGCCATCCACCTTGTTAGGTAGGGGTGGGCATAAAATTCGAAAAATCGAATTCCGAACCGTACTGAATTAATTTGGTATTTTGGTATCGGTGTTTTCGGTATTTCTCGGTATAGATTTTTCTACAATTTGGTATTTCGATACGGTACTAGGTATTGAGTTTTTGGTATTTCGGTATACCGATATACCGATATGCCGAAATATTTTAAGTCCAAGTCCACCTCTATTTCTATTTTCCAGCCCAATAAGCCTAAGCCCACTAATCCCCTAATCTCTTAGACCTTAGTTCGTCCCTTAGGCCTTAGTTAGTCCCTTAGTCTTAGAGACATAGAATTATACGGTAGTAGCTTAGCTTCTGCTAACCCTCGTTAGGCCTTAGTCTAATTTTGTTGATGCTCGTTAGATGTTGTTGCATTATGCTGCTCGTTGGTTGCTGTATAAACTTGAATTCTGCTGCTCGTTAGTTGATGTCGTTGGTTGCTACTGCTCGTTAATATTCTTCTTTAATTTCTTGGTTCCACATATTTCACACATAATACTCATATGTGAAATGCTTCATACAACCTGCTAGCTTAGCATATCGTGTCCACTGTCCACTCTCCATTTTTATCATCTATTCATGTTTGCACATGGTTTCCTTTTAAAAGACACAATTCCATTAATATATCAAATTGGAACCGTCACGAACCAAATTAAGAAATACCGAATCGTGTTGAACTACTTTGGTACGCTATTTGGTATACATAATTAATAAACCGAATACCGAAATACCGAACCAAATTACCAAATGCCCACCTTATTGTCAGGAGATTGATGGAGCAGTATAGGGAGAGGAAGAATGACTTGCATATGGTATTCATCGACTTAGAAAAGGCGTACGATAAAGTTCCGAGGGAGGTTTTGTGGAGATCTTTTGAAGCTAGAGGTGTACTTGTTGCCTATGTTAGGGTGATTAAGGACATGTATGATGGAGCAAAGATCTGAGTAAGGACGGTGGGTAGGGACTTGGACCATTTTCCAGTTACCATGGGGTTACATCGGGAGTTGGCACTCAGCCCTTTTTTGTTTGCCCTGGCGATGGATGTACTGATGTGCCACATCCAAGGGGAGGCGCCGTGGTGCATGCTATTTGCAAATGATATTGTATTGATTGAAGAGGCGCGGGGCGGTGTGAATGTGCAGTTAGAGGCATGGAGGCATACCTTGGAGTCTAAAGGTATCAAGTTGAGCAGGACCAAGATAGAATATTTAGAGTGTAAGTTCAGTAATGATACTAAATGGGGGGGGAGGGTAGGTGAGGCTGGACTCGCAGGTCATCTCTAGGAGAGGAAGTTTTAAGTACCTTGGGTCTATTATTCAGGGGGATGGGGAGATTGATGAAGATGTCACACATCGTATTGGGGCGGGATGGATGAAATGGAGACTCGCTTCCGGTATTTTGTGTGACAAGAAAGTGCCACCAAAAATTAAAGGTAAGTTCTACAGAGTGGTGGTCAGACCAACGATGTTGTATGGGCTGAGTGTTGGCCAGTCAAGATCTCTCATGTCCAGAAGATGAAGGTAGCAGAGATGAGGATGTTGAGATGGATGTGCGGGCACACCGAGTTAGATAGGATTATAAATGAGGTTATTCGTGACGATGTGGGTGTGGCCCCTATTGAGGACAAGATGTGTGAAGCGCGGTTTAGGTAGTTTAGTCATGTGAGAAGGATGAGCGCAAACGCCCCGGTGAAGAGGTGTGAGAGGTTGACATTGGAGGGCCTACGGAGAGGTAGAGGTAGGCCAAAGAAGAGGTGGGGAGAGGTGATTAGGCAAGACATGCACAACTTCAGTTGACCGAGGACATGACCATTATTAGGAAGGTATGGAGGTCGAGGATTAGGGTAGTAGAGTAGGTAGTCTAGAGTGTTCATAACAGTAGTATTGGCACATAGTTTCGCTTCCTGTTGGTAATACGTTTTAATGACTAACCGTTATTATCTTTTATTGTTGATCACCTTACTATATTGTTATTTTTATTCTGCTTTTATATGGATTTTTGGTGTTGTCCCTTCTTGTCTATATTTTCATTAATGTTGGTGCTTAGGTTTTCCTCATCCAAGGGTGTATTGGAAACAATGTCTCTATCCTCACAAGGTAGGGGTACGGTCTGCGTACACACTACACTCCTCAGATCCCACGGTGTGAGATAATACTAGGTTTGTTGTTGTTGTTGTTAATGTAAAGTTGTAACGACCCGACCGGTCATTTTGCGTATTCGGACCCCGTTCCCCTAAATAAGAATTCCCGTAGCGGCTTTCAGTGATTCATGACTTGCGGGGACGGGTGGTTCGGGATTCGGAAGCGTGTAGAGTAATATAGGAACACTTGGTTCCTTAAGATTGGCTTTTAAGGCCAAGTTTGACTTCGGTCAACATTTTGAGTAAACGACCTCGGAATCGATTTTCGCTGATTTCCATTAGCTTTGTATGATGATTTTGGACTTGTGCGTATGTCCGAAATGGGTTTTGGATGACCAGGGAGTGTTTCGACGCCAAATAGCGAAAACAGAGTTTCCTTAAGTTCATAATTTGGTTTGGAATGTGTTTTTGTGTTATTGAGGTCCGAACGGAATTCCGATACCGGGAATAGTTCCGTTATGTCATTTATGACTTTCCTGCAAAATTTGGTGTCATTCCGAGTAGCATAGGTTGGTTCGGCGCATTGAAACCGAATTCAAGAACTTGAAAATTCTTAAGTTTGATTCTAGGGGGTTTTGAGGAGTGATCTTGAGTTTTAGCGTTGTTTTGGGTGTTCCAAAGGCTTGAGCAAGTCCGTAATATGATTTAAGACTTGTTGGTATAATTGCACGGGGATTCGGGTGAGCCCAGGTGCTGGTGCACCAGATCTGGTGTGACCGCAGGTGCGGTTGCCCAGATCGCAGGTGCGAGACCACCCCTACGGTCAAGGCCTCGCAGGTGCGACCCATAAGGGAGAAGGCCCAGATCGCAGGTGCGGAACTTTCTCCACAGGAGCAGGTCCGTTGGTACGGAAACCCCTCCGCAGGTGCGGTTGCCCAAATCGCAGGTGCGAGACCGCCCCTGCCGTCGAGGCCTCGCAAGTGCAACCCATAAGGGAGAAGGCCCAGATCGTAGGTGCGGACCTTTCTCCACATGAGCGGGTCCGCTGGTACGGAAACCCCTCCGCATGTGCGATCCCCAGTCCCTTTTCCAAATTTCGCAGGTGTGAACCTTGGCTCGCAGGTGCGAGACCGCAGGTGCGGTCCTCGAGCCGCAGTTGCGAGGTTACTGAAGGCAGTGAGCTCATTTAATTCGGGACTTAACCATTTTTCACCATTTCTTCCACACCATAGGCGATTTTGAGAGCTTTCAATAGGGTATTCGGCCTAACTTCTAAGAGGTAAGTAATTTCCATTTAAATGTTGGTTTATTACATCAATCTTAGGTAGATTAACACTCAATTAGTGTAAATCAAAAGGGTTAGACTGGAAACCTACGGTTGATGAACTTTGGAGAAATTCACCACTTTTCCACCATGAAATCATACAAAAACTATATATTACTGATCCTTAGGCTATGGGTGAGTGTTTTCTTCAAAAATTTCCGGAATCCGAGCATGTGGGACCGGGGGTGTATTTTGGTATTTCTTCAAGAATGATGAATTAGCTACGATAGTAAGAGAATTTCATACTTTTGAGTGTATATTAACGTATCTATATAACATTTGACTAGTTTCAAGTCCTCGAGTGTAGAGTTTGGAGTTTCACGCGCGTTCTTGGTTCGAGAAATAGGTTCGGCACGAGGTGAGTCTCCTTTCTAACCTTGTAAGAGGGAATTGTCCCCATAGGTAATTATAAATGATTGAATTGTCCTTATTTGTGGGGCCTATGCACGCACGAGGTGATGAGAGTCCGTGCGTAGCTACTTCCATGTTATGCCGGGTAGTCTTTAGGACCCACAAGCATGCTTATATGCCTTACTTGTATCCCTGCATGTATTCCTAGTCAATTATTGTCCTTGAACTGGCATGGGAAAAATGGAAGGTTTCTATTAAATCTTGTTGTTGCCATGATTCTTGTTTTCTAAGTGTGAACACTATATTTCCTGATAATTTTGTGTATGTATACGAGCACTCGTGTTGCATGTATGATTCGTGAGCGGGGTAGCCTTATATTATGTCAACCGCGTCGCATGATCGATTCACGAGCGGGGTAATAAATGCATCTATGATTCGAGTCGTTCGACCCTTCGGCAATGCACATTTAATTTTTGCGTCGGCCGTACGCCTCGGCATACTGTATGTTATGTATTTGATTGAGAGTCTTATTATTATTATCAAATGAATTGTTCTATGTGGAAGGGGACTTTGGACTCTTATTATAACTATTATTTGGCACTTGCGGGTAGATGGTAGTTCATATACTTGATATTCCATGTCTACTTAATTTCCATAATTGCTAATCCTGATTAAATTTGTTTAATTGTATCGTTGCTAATGACCCTAGTGAGTAATATGTCTACCTCTCGTCACTACTTCTTCGAGTTTAGACGGGATACTCACTGGGTACATATTGGTTTATATGTACTCATGCTACGCTTCTGTACTTAATTATACAAGTTCTGAGGCTGGTGCATCTGGTTATCATACCGGAGCTCGATCGTGAGGGTACTTCCTGGATTTGACTACACGGTGAGCTGCTCTTTCTGGCGCTCCTCAGCAGCACTGTGGAGTTTCTATTATTTTTGGATATTTCCGTCTATCCCTTCCAGACAGTTGTATATTTATTTTGTCTACTTTGTATATTCCCTTAGTCGCCTGTGGACTTGTGACACTAGGTCTTGGCTCACGTAGTTGGTTTTTCTAATATTTTTGCTATATTCCATATGTTTGCAAACGATCTTTTGAGTTCATTTAATCAAGTTGCATCACTTGACTATTTTCTTTAAATGACTTCTAAATCTAGAATTTGACAAGTACTTAAACATTTGAATAAGTAAAGAAATTTCGTTAGTAAACTAATGTCGGCTTGCCCGACTCCGGTGTTAGGCACCATCACGACATGAGTTGGAATTTGGGTTGTGACAACATGGTATCAGAGCTCTAGGTTCACGTAGGTCTTACAAGTCATAGGAAAACCTAGTAGAGTCTTACGGAGACGTCTGTATTTATCTTCGGGAGGTTATAGGGTGTTAAGAAACCTCTCTTTATTCTTATTCTATCGTGCAGTCGATGGTCTTACTAAATCTCATTCTTTTATTCTCTCACAAATGGTGAGGACTCGTGCAGCTGATATTCCAGACCCGGGAGGATCCTATCATTGAGGTAGGGGACGAGGGCGTCCCAGAGTTGCTCCATTAGCACCCCCAGAGGATCCTATCATTGAGGAGCAGGACGAAGTGCCTCCAGCAGATCCTGCCCCAGCAGATTTCATGACTGCAGCAGGTTTTCAGGAGATCATGGACCATATGATGCGGTTCATGGACACTATGACCCAGGCTGGTTTATTTCCAGCGGATCCTGCCACATCTCAGGCGGGAGGGGGAGTTCAGACCCCTACCGCCAAGGCTGCAGGTCATGTAGCGGAAGTATATCAGACTCCGGGTACTCTGCCCGTGGGTGGAGCACCGCCAGCAGTAGTAGCACCAGAGCTCAGACCAGCTGCGAACGGCGATCCGCAGAAGCTACTTGATAGATGTACTCAATTGCACCCTCCTGTCTTCGGAGGTGAGAAAGGCGAGGATGCCTAGGACTTTATTGATAGGTGTAGGGACAGACTGCACAACATGAGGATTTTGGAGTCCCATGGAGTCGACTTCACTACTTTCCAGCTAGAGGGCAGGGCCCGCAGATGGTGGCAGTCGTTTATCCTTAGTAGGCCAGCAGGTTCCCTTACTATCACATGGGAGTAGTTCACTCAGCTGTTCCTGGACAGGTATATTCCACCCTCTGAGAGGGAAGAGCTGCGGTATCAGTTTGAGCAGCTAGAGCATGGGCAGATGTCAGTGACAGACTATTAGGCCAGGTTTTCAGAATTTTCCCGCCATGCCCTTATGATTCTTCCTACTGATGCTGAGAGAGTGCGAAGGTTTGTAGCTGGGATACACTTAGGTATTAGGGGAAACCTAGCCCGAGAGGTGCAGATGGGTACTCTTTATCAGCTTGTGGTTGAGATAGATCGCCGGATTGAGGGTTACCGATCGAGGAGCAGAGAGCAGGGTCAGCAGGACAAGAGAGCTAGATTTTCTGGAGATTTCAGAAGTGCCCCAGCCAGGGGTAGAGGTCATTTCGGTAGAGGCCAGCCCAGCAGGCCTCCATATTCAGCTCCCCCACCACCTCCTCGTGGTGCTCTAGTGAGACCTTATTTCAGTGCCATGCCGGAGAGTTCTTACCGCCCACCAGCTATTCAGGGTCCCTCCGGCGGGTATTCAGGTCATCAGGGGTCTCCTAGTCCTTACTTCAGTGCCATGCCAGAGAGTTCTCATCGTCCCCCGGCTATTCAGGGTTCATCTTTAGAGCAGCAGGACATGCCTCCAATGAGGTGCTATGAGTGTGGGGATTCAGGCCATATGAGGAGGACTTGTCCCAGGCTTAGGGGCAAGGCTATTCAGCAGAGTTACCAGCCCGAATTCTCAGCACCAGCGCCCCGTCCACCTAGAGGTGGATGACAGGCTGGTAGAGGTCGTTCTAGAGGTGGAGGCCAGGCAGAGGGAGCTCAGCTAGCTCCTATTCAGTCCAGCGGAGGTCAGTCTTCAGGTACTCCAGCCAGATTCTATGCTATTTCGGCCCGAGTAGATGCAGTGGCCTCAGATGTCGTGATCACAGGTATTATTTCAGTATGTGGTAGAGAGGCATCAGTGCTATTTGACCCCGGATCTACTTATTCATATGTGTCAGCCTTGTTTTCTTGTTTTATGGATGCTCCTTGTGAGTCCTTGGGTTCTCCTATATATGTATCCACTCCCATTGGTGATTCTGTAGTGGTAGACCAGATTTATCGGTCTTGTGTGATCACATTCTGTGGGTTCGAGACTAGAGCGGACCTTCTATTGCTCGATATGGTTGATTTTAAGATTATCCTGGGCATGGATTGGCTATCTCCTCATCATGCCATCTTGGATTGCCATGCCGAGATGGTTACTTTGGCCATGCCTGAGTTGCCTAGGCTGGAGTGGAGAGGTTCCTCGGTTAGTACGGCCAGTAGAGTTATTTCCTTCCTAAAGGCTCGACATATGGTCGAGAAGGGTTGTTTGGCGTATCTTGCTTATGTGTGGGACACCACCGTCGAGTCTCCAACGATTTATTCAGTTCTAGTTGTTCGAGAGTTTGCTGATGTATTCCCTTCACACCTTCCAGGCATGCCTCCGGATCGTGATATTTATTTCTATATTGATTTAGCTCCGGATACTCAGCCTATTTCCATTCCCCCGTACCGTATGGCTCCTAAAGAGTTAAAGGAGTTGAAGGGGCAGCTAGAGGAGTTGTTGGCTAAGGGGTTTATCAGACCGAGTGTATCACCGTGGGGTGCTCCAGTTCTATTTGTGAAGAAGAAGGATGGGTCCATGCGGATGTGTATTGATTACCGCCAGCTGAACAAGGTCACCATCAAGAACAAGTATCTTTTGCCGCGCATTGATGATTTGTTTGACCAGTTGCAGGGTGCCAGGATGTTTTCTAAGATAGACTTGAGATTGGGCTATCATCAGTTGAAGATTCGGGCCTCATATGTTCCGCATACTTCTTTTCGTACGAGATATGTCCACTATGAGTTCCTGGTGATGTCCTTTGACTTGACTAATGCCCCAACAACATTTATGGACTTGATGAATAGGGTGTTCAGACCGTATATTGATTCTTTTGTCATCGTCTTCATTGATGACATTTTGATTTACTCATGTAGCATGGGAGAGCACGAGCAGCATTTGAGAGTTGTGCTCCAGACTTTTCAAGAACAGAAGCTATATGCTAAGTTCTTCAAGTGTGAGTTTTGGTTGGATTCCGTGGCATTCTTGGGACATGTAGTATCCGGAAAGGGTATCAAGGTTGATCCTAAGAAGATTGAGGCAGTTTAGGGTTGGCCACGTCCTACTACAGCTACAGAGATCAGGAGTTTTTTGGGTTTAGCAGGCTACTATCGGCGATTTGTGGAGCGCTTTTCATCCATTGCAGCCCCAATGACTAGATTGGATCAGAAGAATGCTCTATTTTGGTGGCCAGACGAGTGTGAGGTGAGCTTTCAGAAGCTCAAGACAGCATTGACCTCAGCACCAGTTCTGGTATTGCCTTCCGGTTCTGGGATGTATATAGTGTATTGCGACGCTTCACGTGTTGTTTTGGGGTGTGTGTTGATGCAGGAAGGGAGAGTTATTGCTTATGCTTCGCGCCAGCTGAAGGTTCATGAGAAGAATTATCTGGTGCACGATTTGGAGTTGGTAGCGATTGTCCATGCTCTTAAGATTTGGAGGCATTACTTGTATGGGGTGTCTTGTGAGGTTTATACAGACCACCGCAGCCTGCAGCACTTCTTCAAGCAGAGGGATATTAATTTGAGGCAACGCAGGTGTCTTGAGTTGCTGAAGGATTATGACATCACCATCCTTTATCATCCGGGCAAGGCGAATGTAGTAGCAGATGCCTTGAGCAGGAAGGCGGAGAGTATGGGTAGTTTGGCTTACATTGCAGCGGAGGAGAGACCTCTAGCCTTGGACATTCAGTCCTTGGCTAATCGCTTGGTGAGATTAGATATTTCAGAGCCTCGTCGAGTTCTTGCACATGTAGTTTCTCAGTCTTCGTTATTGGGGGAGATTAAGGCTCAACAGTATGATGATCCACGCTTGGAAGAGTTACGGGAGACAGTGGTGCCAAGGAGGTTACTATTGGCGAGGATGGTGTTCTGAGACTTCAGAGTCGTTTGTGTGTTCCTAATGTTGATAGCTTGAGGCAGAGGATTCTAGAGGAGGCACACAGTTCGCAGTATTTTGTTCATCCTGGTGCTACGAAGATCTATCGTGATCTGAAGCAGCATTTCTGGTGGAGGCGGATGAAGAAAGACATTGTGGAGTATGTGGCTAGGTGTCTTAACTGCCAACAGGTAAAGTATGAGCACCAGAGGCTAGGAGGCCTACTTCAGCAAATGCCCATTCCTGAGTGGAAGTGGGAGCGCATCACTATGGATTTCGTGGTTGGGTTGCCTCGGACCTTGCGGAAGGTCGACGCGGTTTGGGTCATTGTGGATAGATTGACCAAATCGGCACATTTTATTCCTGTGGATACTACTTATACTTCTGAGAAGCTAGCCCAGATTTACATTTGAGAGATAGTCCGGTTGCATGGTGTGCCAGTGTCCATTATATCATATCGAGGTCCTCATTTCACCTCTAGAGCATTGCACAGAGGGATGGGTACTCAGATAGACCTCAGCACAGCATTTCATCCGCAGACTGATGGTAAGTCGGAGCGTACAGTTCAGATATTGGAGGACATGCTCAGAGCATGTGTGATTTATTTTGGGGGTCAGTGGGACCAGTTCTTTCCTTTGGACGAGTTTGCTTACAATAATAGTTATCAGTCCAGCATTGAGATGGCTCCATTTGAGGCTTTATATGGTTGGGGATGTCATTCTCCTATCGGGTGGTTTGAGCCTGGCGAGGCTAAGTTATATGGCACGGACCTAGTGAGAGATGCCTTGGAGAAGGTGAAGTTGATTCAGGAGAGGCTCTGTACAGCACAGTCTAGACAGAAGAGTTACGCGGATCAGAGGACGCGTGATGTGTCATTTATGGAGGGAGATAAGGTTATGCTGAAGGTTTCACCGATGAAGGGCATTATGAGATTCGGGAAGAAGGGCAGGCTGAGCCCGAGGTTTATAGGTCCTTTCGAGGTATTGAGGCGTGTTGGAGAGGTTGCCTATG
The DNA here is from genome assembly GCA_005239505.1 of Nicotiana paniculata. Lineage (NCBI taxonomy): Eukaryota > Viridiplantae > Streptophyta > Magnoliopsida > Solanales > Solanaceae > Nicotiana > Nicotiana paniculata. The sequence continues at coordinate 2,277 of ML363970.1, read as the reverse complement.
AGCTTGCTCTACCTCCCAGCTTATCAGGAGTCCATCCGGTCTTACATGTATCCATTCTCCGGAGATATCACGCCGACTTCTCTCACGTGGTTGATTTCAGCATTATTCAGTTGGATGAGAGGTTGGGCTACGTGGAGGAGCCTGTTGCCATTATTGACAGACAGGACCGCCAGTTGAGATCCAAGAGAGTTTCTGCGGTGAAAGTCCAGTGGAGGGGCCACCAAGTTGAGGAGGTGACTTGGGAGTCCGAGGAGGACATGCTGAGCCGATATCCACACTTATTCAGCACTTCCGGTATGATTCTAGACCCGTTCGTGGATGAACTTGTTTAAGAGGTGGAGAATGTAACGACCCGATCGGTCGTTTTGCGTATTCGTACCCCGTTCCCCTAAACAAGACTTCCCGTAGCGGCTTTCAGTGATTCATGACTTGCGGGGACGGGTGGTTCGAGATTCGGAAGTGTGTAGAGTAATATAGGAACACTTGGTTCCTTAAGATTGGCTTTTAAGGCCAAGTTTGACTTCGGTCAACATTTTGAGTAACCGACCTCGGAATCAAGTTTCGCCGATTCCAGTAGCTTCGTATGATGATTTCGGACTTGTGCGTATGTCCGGAATGGGTTTTGGATGACCCAGGAGCGTTTCGATGCCAAATAGCGAAAATAGAGTTTCCTTAAGTTCATAATTTGTTTTGGAACGTGTTTTTGTGTTATCGAGGTCCGAACAAAATTTTGAGATCGGTAATAGTTCCATTATATCATTTATGACTTGCCTGCATAATTTGGTGTCATTCCGAGTAGCATAGGTCGGTTCGGCGCATTGAAACCGAATTCAAGAACTTGAAAATTCTTAAGTTTGATTCTAGGGGGTTTTGAGGAGTGATCTTGAGTTCTAGCGTTGTTTTGGGTGTTCCTAAGGCTTGAGTAAGTCCGTAATATGATTTATGACTTGTTGGTATAATTGCACGGGGGCTCGAGTAGGCCCAGGTGCCTCTCGGACACCAAACGGGGCAAAAAACCAGCAGCTTCAGCTGCTAGTGCACCAGGTCTGGTGTGACCGCAGGTGCGATTGCACAAATCGCAGGTGCGAGACCGCCCCTGCGGTCAAGGCCTCGCAGGTGCGACCCATAAGGGAGAAGGCCCAGATCGCAGGTGCGGACCTTTCTCTGCAGGAGTGGGTCCGCTGATATGGAAACCCCTCCGCAGGTGCGATCCCCAGTCCCTTTGCAAATCCGCAGGTGCGAGCCTTGGCTCGCAGGTGCGACCCTCGAGCCGTAGGTGCGAGGTTACTGAAGGCAGTGAGCACATTTAATTCGGGACTTAACCATTTTTCACCATTTCTTCCACACCATAGGCGATTTTGAGAGCTTTCTAGAGGGTATTCGGCCTAGCTTCTAAGAGGTAAGTAATTTCCATTTAAATGTTCGTTTATTACATCAATCTTAGGTAGATTAGCACTCAATTAGTGTAAATCAAAGGGGTTAGAGTGGAAACCTAGGGTTGATGAACTTTGGAGAAATTCACCACTTTTCCACCATGAAATCATACAAAAACTATATATTAATGATCCTTAGGCTATGGGTGAGTGTTTTCTTCGAAAATTTCCAGAATCCGAGCACGTGGGCCCAGGGGTGTATTTTGGTATTTCTTCAAGAATGATGAATTAGCTAATCTAGTAAGAGAACTTCATACTTTTGAGTGTATATTAACGTATCCATATAACATTTAACTAGTTTCAAGTCCTCAGGTGTAGAGTTTGGAGGTTCAGGCGCGTTCTTGGTTCGAGAAGTAGGCTCGGCATGAGGTGAGTCTCCTTTATAACCTTGTAAGAGGGAATTGTCCCCATAGGTAATTATAAATGATTGAATTGTCCTTATTTGTGGGGGCTACGCGCGCACGAGTTGACGAGAGTCTGTGCGTAGCTACTTCCATGTTATGCCGGGTAGTCTTTAGGACCCACAAGCATGCTTATATGCCTTACTTGTATCCCTGCATGTATTCCTAGTCGATTGTTGTCCTTGAAATGGCATGGGAAAAATGGAAGGTTACATTAAATCTTGATGTTGCCATGATTCTTGTTTTCCAAGTGTGAACTCTATATTTCCTGATAATTTTGTGTATGTATACGAGCACCTGTGTCGCATGTATGATTCGTGAGGGGGGTAGCCTTATATTATGTCAACCGCGTCGCATGATCGATTTGCGTGCGGGGTAATAGATGCATCTATGGTTCGAGTCGTTCGACCCTTCGGCAGTGCATATTTAATTTTTGCGTCGCT